>PGFW01017547.1:0-12039 GCA_003123925.1 Haematobia irritans | reverse complement strand
GAAATTTTGCCAAAATTTTATTTCTATAGAAAAATTTTGAGAGGAATATTTTGCAAAATCTACCAAAACATCAAGAATTTACCTATATACCAAAGAGTAAAATTTTACCATTTTTGGTAGAATTCTACCAAACTGTGGTGGCAACCGTGCTTATATAACAACCACAGAACAAAACTTCTGAATCGCGCTGCCGACTTTAGCCACCCCCGATGATTTTTGTAGCCTCCAATTAATCAATATACATACTTATATAAGCTTATAAAAGCTTCAAAATTGTCCATTTTTGAAGCTTCCATTTCACCCAACCTAATTCAATGCTACGATTCTATAATAACTTTACAAAAATTATGCAAAATTGAAGTAAAAAAATGTAAATCTGATATTAAGATTAGTCGTACGATTCATCCGATCCATTAAGGGATAATTGATAATAATTTTGTGGGCTCATCCGTCAAACCTCCGACGTCTGTGGAAAAAATTTAGTGTTAGCAAAAATTGGGGGATCGACTTCATTCCTTAATCCCAACTGATTCCTATCAATTCTAATTTAACCCTCTAATGTCCGTTAATGCCCGATTTTTGCCATCGGATTAAATATTCACTGTTAACGACAACAAAAAGTACGAAAACTAAACCAAGAAAAAATTACACGATTAAAATTTCAGCATATGCTGTTAAAGCCTCTTGGAATAGTTTTAACCGAGTTTTCTTTTATCATTTTTGTTGTCTTAAGGTGCGTTTTTAATAAAAGCTTGCTGATTTATTAAGACCGCCTAAAGGCGGGATTGGCATTAGAGAGTTATATAAACAACTGTCCAAAATAACCTCACACTTTATCCTTCATTTTCAAATTATGGCAATTTCTTTTCTGCGAAGGCGTGTTATAATGGCCATTGTACTATTTCTATCGCCCTTTTAAATCTTGTGTAAAATTTATGCTTAAAGAAATCTTCAAACACTGTAAGAGTATTTTTCCCACTCTCTCTCTCTACCACATGCTCTCTCTTCTCCTGATCAAATTTGAAGGTATTGTACTTTCTTATACAACTATGATGATGTTAAGGAAGAAAAAAATTGTTTATAATTTCTGAGAATTATTGGTTTTAGGACTTACACTTTATCAAATTTAATTCTTACATCTGATTACAGTTTATTGTTTTGAAATCGTAACTATGTCACACTTCCTTCTATGCCATTAAGATTGTTTGAGCCACTATTCTTTAAGCTGATGCAGCAAATGACATCAGCTATCGTGTGGTCTGCGCGAAACAATAATCATTGATGGTTGCATGAATGCCATTGTGTGTGCCATCCAGACCAGATGAGGTCAGAGTTATTACTTCCCGACAAAAAGAAAATAAAGGAATGGCTCCGACGCCATTATGAAGGTTAAAGTGCATGTACAAGTAAAAGCGAAACACATGAAAACAGAAATAAAAGGCAATTGGTCCAAGGCTACCGTGCAACAGATGAAATCATATTTCTAAATTATCCATAAACTAAGAAGTACAAACAGGAAGCTTTATTTATAACTTTTAGTAGGATATGAAGGATATCCATGACCTCTTTAGGGAAATCTATGAAAAATTTGTAATAGAAGATACTATAAGGACGATACTAAGTTATAGATAAGAAGGAAAGGCGCCTGGCACTAGTCCCGCATGGATATCACTTAAGTGGTCAAGGGAAAGCTCCCACATTCAAATGCGCGGAACATAATTAAGGAAGTCATTTTCTTAAATAAGAAATTGGTTGTATGCATAGTTTCGTTGGAGAACGGGTAACGTACTCTCTTTTCAATGAATGCCTGCTCGCTAATATCTCAACAACTAGATGGAGGAACTCGTTTATTTTAGACGTAGCATGTAGTCTGATATCTGAAACAGGCGATTAACGTCAAATTGCATGATTTTTTAATTTACAATGATTTAATTATTCGAGCTTTAATGACAAATAAATTAAGGAACTTCATCAATAGATAGTCATTGAAAAGAAAACGCCAGATACTTACTGTTGATACTGTTTGCGCAATCACTCAGCTAAGTCTCTAAATTATCCACAAATTAAGAAGGAAAAATAGGAAGCTTGGTTTACAACTTTTACCCAAATTTTTATGAAGCTCCGTTAGTGTTACGGTTTAGCCTAACTTTTAACCCGAACTATAGACATAATCCTGTTATCTTGTCACCTAACTAACTAGGATCTTAAATGGAATGAAATTGTTTCAGTTAAAGTTAACGGGATAAAAAGCATATTTGCAATTAACTTTTCTTGTTAACTGACAGTTAAAAGGCCTAAACGGAGCTACATAGAAAATTACGTTGAGGATAATATATTTCCATTACCTATTGGGAAAATCTATGAGAATTATAAAGCAAAAGAATTATGAAGGAACTTTTAAAAGGCATATTAAGTGTAATGTTTAGTATCACAATTGACTTGAATAGTCTAAGTAAACCTGAAATATAAATCGTGCTGCCACTTTAAGCTCCCCTCAAACTAAAAAGCCCTAATTTTTAGAAAATGGATGCCTGCATATTCCAGCATGAATCAGCTTAGTAATCAGAAAACACTCCCATACAATTGGGAAAATCAATTAGAAAGTAATTTCCTAACTGAGACATAGTTGGAGATTGTCAGATGGTTTACAATGTTACAAATGGAACTGAACTAGTCTCTAAGTGAGGCTGAATCAAATCGGCGCTGACCACTTTAATCTTGGTTCAGATGATTAATCTCCTCTCTTGCTCAAGGTCCCTTGCCCGTTTACTTTGCTTCAACAATAAGATAAAGGTATCGGATTCAAATTTGGTTCAATATAAACTTGACGATATTTTCTTTTTCAATTTTGCCATTTAAACACCCCTCATTTTTGAAGGTGTGTGTGTGTAAGAATGATGCTCCTATTTTGATTGGAATTCACTCTTCAGTTGTCAAAATGCCGTCCAAGCAAGAGAAGCAGCGGTAAAGAATTTTGCTCGCGCATCGCGAAAATACGAGCTACTCGCACGCAAAATCTGCGCAAAGTCGCTAAAAGTTGCCAAATCAACCGTTACAAATATTTAAAGTGTTTGGGAACGTTTGGTCGGACCAGCAGGAAGTCTGGATCGGGGCGGCAAATCGAAAAGCAGAGTTGGCCGGTAGTTTCCAAAGCGAAACCCTAACCTCTCTCTCAGAATGCCTCAAAATAAGCTGGGTGTATCGTCTACAACCGCTGCATCGCAGCCAAAAAACGAGCCGGACTATACGAAACCTTACAAGAAGGTAGCTGACTCCAAAATCGCCGATGATAAACAAAATTACGACGCGCCAACGAGAATCCCGGCAGCTGCTACAGAGTGATAGCTGACGAAGTTGAATGCGTGGTAAATGGACGGACGTAACCTACGTCAAAGCCGACTACAAGCAAGCTTCCGGAACAGGATTTTATACGCCAAAAGAAAGGGCGGCGAAAGGTAGCAGATATTTTCAAGCCACATAAAACTGTCAACAGTCGCAAAGAAATACGGTTGGCACGTCTTGCTGCCTTCCTGAAGAAACACGGTTGTTCCGTAAAACTGTTTTGGCCGGATTTGGCAATCTTGGCCATTACGGTAAAAAGGCCATGGAGTGGTACGCGCCAACAACGACAGGTGCGTTCCCAGGGACAAGAACCCTCCCAACACGCCCAGAGCTCCGCCCCAATTGAGAAATACTGGGCCTATTGCTCAAGCGGAACCAAGAAGACCAAAAAAATTCTAAGGACGAGCAGCAGCTTCAAGGCAAACTGGCTTTCTGCGCTGAAGAAAGTTGGACAAGGTGGCTTACAAATATTCTGATGGCAAGTGTCAAGCGTGAGGCCCGGCAATTCGGATTTGCCGAAAAAGCGATAAGCCTAACTGAATATTTTTCCTGAATTTTATTATAATTGAACTTGAAAAGTAAATTATTTGATTTTTAAATAAACGATTTTTACCGATTTACACCGTTTTCCCTTGACCAAATTTTGACCGTATCACCCTTTAACAGAACTCCTTCTTTTAGACAAGTTTCAAATCGACACCCAGTAGTCGCTGTTTTTTTGGAAAAAATATCTTGCCCAACATTTTATTCGATATAGATTTAAGTTGCAAGTTTGTTGGGCCCTAGTATTGTCCACGCGGCTGTACTAAGAATGAAAAAAAGTTTTGTTTTATCTACGAATCCAATTTCCATGATTTGAAATTTGAACAAATCAAATTAAAACTACACTTATATGGCTAAGAAACTAGAGGTTTATTTTTGATTTGCTTTTCAAATTTTTGCACGAGGAAGTACAATCCAGTAATATTGTGCGTGTGTACTAAATTTGATGAAAATCGGTTCAAAAAAAAAAAAAAAAAAAAAAAAAAAAGAAAAAAAACCCAAAAAAAACGATTTTAGATATTACCTCCTATATCGTATACATACCAAAGTTTTACTCCGCTTACTTGAAATTTTGCATAGATACGCAGAAAAAAAGTAAACTGCCTTTATTAGAACAGTGAACTACCTTGTGCAAAAATGAACTCAAATTGCTACTCCACAGTTTTGATCATTTCCACAAAGCGTTGTAAAATCAAGAAAATTAAGCCAGGTTACTTTTTAACTACTTCTCACGAAAATTACAACCTCTCATAAAAAAATTAACTAAAAGTAAAAGTAAAAAATCATTTGCGTCAATTCATGGCCATTTTAACCATACTGCAGTTCAATTTTTACTATTTTTGGGAATAGTACGAAAATTTTCTTTTAGCTAAGTTCATATTCAACTTATGTGTATGGCCCACTGAACTTAGTAAATGTTTTGGAGACATATTAAAAAAGGAATTTCATTTAGGCGTGTGAAAATTTTTCGAAAAAATAGTAAAATTTAACTATCTGCAAATATATAAATGAAAATATATTAAATTTAGCGTTATATTTACGGACTCTTTTTTCGTGTAGTAGAATTAAACACATTAAATTAGCGGACCATGTTTCTGTAATGCACTATTCTATATCATTGAACAGTATTGAGAGGACATTTTTTCTTGCAATAAAAAAGAGCAGACAATTTTTTTTTTAATTTATTGAGTTTTTAAGGAAAAAAATTGTTTTAAGAAATATTGCTGAATATTAGGTCAGTTAGGGGAAAATCGTTAGACATTGATGTTTCATAGTTTGCATTATTTCTCAATTGTTTGCCGTACGATGTGAGATCTTTACATTTTATGTTTATGGACATATTAGCCCTTTTTGGAACAGAGATCGACTTAGGCATCGAAGTTTTTGCCAAATGGATTTTTTTTTAAATTGCCTATTATTCGGGGAAGATGAGAACTTACATACTATTTCACCGAAATGCCGATATAAGCTTAAACGTAGTCTTAATTTTGGTTCTCTATAAGAAAACAACCGCAAACAATATGCGTCTACAAAAAAATGTTTACGACAGAGGAGAATGTAGTATCTTTTTACGAAAAATTGCGTTCAAAATTACGTTTTTTTTTAAATTGCCGAATTGTGGAGTTCTACAAATTTTATCTAAAGACACCTAGGATACACACAATTTTCTTCTTCTAAAATAGCCGTGTAATTTTATAGAGAAATGGCAAATATTCTGCAGGAAAGTTCAAGGATTCATTATTGATATGTCTTTATAAGTTTGACAACGGGAATCACAGCTAGACACTCAAACCATTAATCCTTTTTTTTATTTTTATTTTTTATTTATTAATTTATTTTTATTTATTCAGTCATCAATAACAAAAGGAAGCCAACATATTTTTTACCATCTATGTTAGCAGTGAAAATTTTTTGTTGTTTTTATTATAGCTCTTTCGATTTATCCCCCAAAAAACTTTTTTTCTTTACAATTTCCTTGTATTTCATGATAAGATTAAGCATGACCGATTGCTAATTAGTTCAAATGTATTTTCAATAATTCTATCCGGAACTTCCTAGTACCCAAAAATTATATAAACGACGTCACGATACAGTAACCGCATCGTATTTTAATCTCTCTCTTTTCCTCCTTCCTTCCGTTCCGCTCCCCCGTACCGTGTTTTGCCGGCGGGTGGACGTAGGGTCTGGCCACAATGCGCATTTGACGACTCGAGATTAATATGAATGCGTTCTTATTACTGTAAGTTCGTCAGTTCGACGTCGCTTAATATATTTTTGGTACTAGAGTCCGGATGAATTATGAAAATACATTTGAACTATTAGCCAATCGCGTCATGCTAATCTTATCATGAAAATAACAAGAAATTGTAAGAAAAAAAGTTTTTGGGATAATCAGAAAGAGCTATAATACACAAACAAACAAAAAATTTTCCTGCTAACATAGATGGTAAAAATTGTTGGCTTCCTTTGTATTGATGACTGAATAAATAAAAAATAATTAATTAAATAAAAAATAAAAATAAAATAAAAGGATTATGTTTGAGTGGTCTAGCTGTGATATCGTTCAACTTATAAAGACATATCCAATAATAATACTTGAACTTTCTGCAGAATATTGCATTCTGCTATAAAATTAACACGCATTTTAGGAAGAAAAAATGTGTACCTTAGCGTGCTTTTAGATTAAATTTTGTAGGACTCCGACAATTCGCGAATTTAAAACAAAACGAATTTTGACCATTTTTCGTAAAGATACCTACATTCTCTCTGTCGTAACATTTTTTTGTAGCATATTGTTTTGCTTGTTTCTTATTTATGAACACCAAATTTAAGAGACGTTTTAGCTTTTATCTGGCCATTTTCTTGGGTGAAATAGGTATGTAAGTTCTCCATCTTCCCAAAATAGGCAGTTTAAAAAAAAAATCCATTGGCAAAACTTCGATTGCTTAAGTGATCTCGCTTCCAAAAAAAAGCCTAATATGTCCAATAAACATAAATGCTAAAGATCTCAACACGTAACGGCAAAAAACTGAGAAATATGCAAAACTATGAAACACATGTCTAACATTTTCCCCTAACCTTGAATCCTATATTCAGCAATATTTCTAAAACAATTTTTCCTATAAAAACATCAATTAAATTAAAAAAAAAAAAAAAAATTGTCTCTCTTTTTTTATTGCAAAGAAACAATGTCCTCTCAAAATTTACCTGCTTCAATGATATAAATCAGTGTTACAGAAAATGTCCGCTAATTAATGTAGTGAATTCTACGTACACGAAAAAGAGTCCGCTAAATAAACGCTAAATTTAAATTATTTTCATTTAATATTTGCGGATAGTTAAATTTTACTATTTTTTCGAAAATTTTCACAGCCAAATGAAATTTTCCTTTTTTAAGTATGTTCTTCAAACATTTTTAAAGTTCCAGTGCCATACACAAAGTGAATCATGAACTTAAGTAAAAGAAAATTTTTCGTTACTTATTCCCGAAAAAAATTAGTAAAAAATTGAAACTGAGTATGGCTTTAAAATGGCCATGAATTGACGCAACATGATTTTTCTATTTACTTTTATTAATTTTTTCTATGCAGAGGTTGTAATTTCGTGAGAAGTATTAACAAAGTAAACCCTGGGCATTAAATTTTCTTGATATTTAAAGACAACGCTTTTGTCGGAAATATCAAACTGGTTGGAGTACGATTTAGTCAAATTTGTTGCACAGGTAGTTCACCTGTTCCTATAAAGCAGTTTACTTTTTTTCTGCGTAATCTATGCAAAATTTCAAGTATAAGCGGAGTAAAACTTGGTTATGTAATACATATAGAGAGGGTCATATCTAAATCTGACCGATTTTCATCAAAATTTAGTACACACGGACAATATTACTGATTGTTTACTCCTCGTGCAAAATTTGAAGCAAATCAAAATAAACTCTAGTTTCTTTAGGCCATATAATTGTGTTTTTAATTTGATTTGCTTGCAAATTTCAAAATCATGGAAATGGATTCGGTAGATAAAACAACTTATTTATATTTCTTAGTACAGCCCTGGGAATACTAGCGGACCCACAAACTTGCAAAAACTTAATATCTATATCGCAATCAAATGTGCAGATTTTTTCCAAAAAACAGCGACTACTGGGTGTCGTTTAACTTGCTCTAAAAGAAGGAGTTACATTTTAAAGGTGATACGGTCAAAATTTGTCAAGGAGAAAACCGCGTGTAAATCGGTTAAATCGTTTATTTAATAAAATCAAATTAAATTTATATTTTCAAGTTCAAATTAGTATAAAATTCAGGAAAAAATATTCAGTTTAGGCTTTCGCTTTTCCAAATTCCGAATTGCCGGGCTCACGCTTGACACCTGCCATCAGATTTTTCTACAGCACCTTGTCCACCTTCTTCACCGCAGAACAAGCCAGTTTGCCTTTGAACTGCTGCTCAGTCCTTAGCCAGTTTTTTTCCGTCTTCTTTAGCGTTCCCGCTTGACAATAGCCCAGTATTTTCTCAATTGGGCGGTGAAGCTCTTTGGCGTGTGGGAGGTTTCTTGATCCTTTGGCGAACCTGCACCTGCACGTTGTTGGGCGGCGTACACTCCATGCGCCTTTTACCCGAATGCAAAGATGCCAAATCGGCCAAAACATACGCCGAACAAACCGTGTTTCTTGCAGGAAAGGCAGCAGACGTTGCCAACCAGATAGTTTTCTTTTGCGAACTTTGACAGTTTTATGTCGCTTGAAAATATCTGCTTACCTTTCCCCTTTCTTTTGCCGTTATAAAACTTCCTGGTTCCGGAAGTTGCTTGTAGTCGGCTTTTGACGTAGGTTACGTCGTCCAATTACACGCATTCAAACTCGTCAGCATCCTCGTGTACAGCGCTCCGGATCTCGCCTTTGCCGTTCCGTATTTTGTTTATAATTCGCGATTGGAGTCACTACCTTCTGTAGTCGATAGTCCGGCTCGTTTTCTGTGGCTCGCATGGCACCGGTTGTAAGACGATAGCACCCAGCTTATTTGAGGCATCTCGGAGCAGAGAGGTTAGGCGTTTCGCTTAGAACTACCGGCAACTCTCTTTTTTTTCGATTTCCCCCGATCCAGATTCCTGGCTGTCGCACAAACGTTCCGCCAAACACTCTTAAATAATTTGTAACGGTTTGATTTGGCAACTTCTTACGATTTGCCAGCTTTGCGTGCGAGTAGCTCTTATTTTCGCGATGCGCGAGCAAAAATTTGTTACGCTGCTCTTCTGCTTGGACGGCATTTTACAACTGAAGAGTGAATTCCAAAATCAAAATAGGAGCATCATTCTTACACACACACACCTTCAAAAATGAGGGGTGTTTTTAAATGCAAAATTGAAAGAAATACGTCAAGTTTAAATATTGGACAAATTTTGACGAATCACCCTTGTATCTTATTGTTGAACAAAGTAACGGGCAAGGGACCTTGAGAAAGAGAGGAGGATTATCATCTGAACCAAGATTAAAGTGCAGCCCATTTGATTCAGCCGCACTTAGACTATTCAGTCCATTGCTAAAACCATTTGTAAAACCCATCTGAACCAATCTCCAACCATAGTCTCAGTTCAAGCGCAAATTACTTTCTTAATTGATGTTCCCAATTGTATCATGGGCAGTGTTTTCTTGATTTACTAACTTGAATTCATGCTTGGAATATGCAGGCATCCATTTCTAAAAATTAGCTTAGTTTAAGCTAAAGTGGCAGCCCGATTGTATATTCATGTTCACTTAGGGACTATTTCAGTCAATTGTGATAACAAAACATATAACTTAATATCCTTTAAAAGTTCATTCATAATATCTTTTGCTTTTAAATTCCTCATAGATTTTCCCAAATAGGTAATGGAAATATATATCCTTCTAACAGTAATTTTCATGTAGCTCCGTTAGGCATTTAACTGTCAGTTAACAGAAAGTTTAATTGCAAATATCTTTTATCCCGGTTAACTTTAACTGAAAAATTTCCATCCATTTAAGCCTCCTAGGTTAGGTTAGGTTACAGATAACAGATATGGTCTATAGTTCGGGGTTAAAAGTTAGCTAACGTAACACTAAACGGAGCTCTATAAAAAATTTGGCCGTAAAAGTTGTAAACCAAGCTTCTATTTTTTCCTCTTAATTTGTGGATATTAGGAGACTTAGACTGAGTGACTTGCCGCAAACAGTATCAACAGTAAGTTTATCTGGCCCCGTTTCTTTTCAATGACTATCTATACTGATGAAGTTCCTTAGATTTATTTTGTCCATAAAGCTCGAATAGATAAATCATTGTAAATAAAAAATCATGCATTTGGACGTTAATTCGCCTGTTTTCAGTATCAGTACTAACATGACTACGTTCTAAAATAAAGAGTTACTCCATCTTAGTGTTGAGAATATTAGCGAGCTAGTCATTCATTGAAAAGAGAGTACGTTACGATCTGCCAACCTTAACACTATTCATACAACCCATTTTCTTATTTAAAGAAAATGATTCCTTTTAATTATGTTCCCCATTTGCAATGTGGGAGCTATTCCCTTGACCACTTAAGTGATATCATGCACGGACTGTGCAGGCGCCATTCTTTCTTATCTATAACTTAGTATCGTCTTTATAGTATCTTCTATTTACAAATTTTTCATAGATTTCCCTAAAGAGGTCATGGATATCCTTCATATCCTACTAAAAGTTATAAATAAAGCTTCCTGTTTGTACTTCTTAGTTTATGGATAATTTAGAAATATGATTTCATCTGTTGCACGGTAGCCTTGGACCAATTGCTTTATTTCTGTTTTCATGTGTTTCGCTTTTACTTGTACATGCCACTTTAACCTTCATTAAATGGCGTCGAGCATTCCTTATATTTTCTTTTTGATCGGGAAATAATAAACTCTGGACCTCATCTGCGTTCTGGATGCGCACACACAATTGTCATGTTCATGCGCAAATCATCAATGATTAGGTTGTTTTCGCGCAAGGACACACGGATAAAGCTTTTGCATGTCATTTTGCTGCATTCAGCTAAAGAATAGTGGCATTACAACAATCCTTAATATGCCATTAGAAGGAAGTTGTGGCGAATAGTACGATTTCAAAACAATTAAACTGTAATAGATGTAGAGAATTATTTGATAAATGTGTAAGTCTAAAAACCATAATTCTTCAGAAAATTTATTTTTTTTTTTTTAAAAACAATTTTTCTTCCTTAACATCATCATAGTTGTATAAGAAAGTACAATACCTTCAAATTTGGATCAGGTCAGAGAGAGAGCATTGTGGTACGAGAGAGAGAGTGCGGAAAAAAAACTCTTACAGTGCTTTGAAGATTTCTTTAAGCATAAATTTTTACACAAGCATTTAAAAGGCGCGATAGAAATAGTACAATGCCATTATAACAAGCTCCCAGAAAAGAAATTGGCCATTAATTTTGGAAATGAATGTATAATGTGAATATTTGACAGTTGTTTTAATAACTCTTCTAATGCCCAATTCCCGCCTTTAAGGCGGTATTAACTTAAATCAGCAAGCTTATTATTAAAAACGCACCTTAAGACAACACCAAAATGAATAAAAGAAAACTTCGGTTAAAACTATTCAAGAGCGCTTTACAGCATATGACCTGAATTTTATCGTGTAATTTTTTTGTTTAGTTTTTCGTCTTTTTGTGTCGTTAACATGAATAATTTAATCCGATGCGCCCCAAAAAATCGGGCGATTTAGAGGGCGTATAAATTAGAATTTGATAGGAATTCCAGTTGTGATTAAGGAATGAAGTCGATTCCCCAATTTTTGCTAACACTAAATTTTTGCTACGGAGGTTTGACTGGATGAGCCGACAAAATTATTGATCCAATTATCCCTTAACGGATCGGCATGAATCGTACGACTAATCTTACATCAACATTTTACATTTTTATCACGATCAATTATGGCAGTTAATTTTTGTAAAGCATTATAGGAAATTTCGTAAGCATTGAATTAGGGTGGCCCGTGAAATGAAGCCTTCAAAATGGAAATTTTGAAGCTTTTATAAGCTTATATAAGTATGTATATGATTAATTGGGAGGTACAAAAATCATCGGGGTGGCTAAAGTCGGCAGCGCGATTCAGAAGTTTGTTCTGTTGCGTTGCTTTATATTAAAGGCACGGTTGCCAC
>PGFW01017535.1:7527-20659 GCA_003123925.1 Haematobia irritans | reverse complement strand
TTAATAAGGAAGCTTTTAGTAAAACACACATTAAGACAACAAAAATGGGCTAAATAAAAACAAAACTTATTTGAAACTATTCAAGAGGCTTTGCAGCATATGCTGAGTTTTACGGTATACATTTTTCTTGCTTAGTTCTCTTGCTTTTGTGTCGTTAACATTGAAAATTTAATCAGATAGCAAAAAAATTGGGGCATTAGAGGGTCAATTTTTATTTACATAATGTACACTCATAGAAAAAGGCTGCTATTAATAGCAAACACTGTATGCTGTTTTAGCAGTTTTTTGGTTAAGCAGAAAACAATCTGTTATTTGGAACAGCAGACATACAGCTGAAAAGCCATTAGTTTGTTGAAAATTTGTGATGATCCGAAAAAGGAAGGAAAGTCTAAAGTCGACTATATTATGCCCTGCATCATTTTGTAGATCCACATTTTCGATATGGGAAAATAAAGGTTTATTTTTCCCATATATGTGCATATATTTAGAAAATATTTAGAATTTGGGCTTGAGCACAATGTTCGTAAAAAATATGGGAAATGTTGAGATCTAAAGCCATTTTTATTAAATTTTGCAAAAGAATCTTAACGATTTATAGATCGACAGATATTAGAGGTATAGGAAAATTTTATTCATTTTTACAAGCTTTTTGCGTTGCGATTACAAGGCAAATTGTGGCATTTGGGCCACATTTGCTCAAATTAGAGGAACATATATATGGAGACGTTGCCTTATTTTTGAGGACTCAAATGTGGATGTGATTTGCATTTCTGAAACGTGGTTTTCCGATTCAACACCAGACAGTTTAGTTAGTGTTAATGGATATGATATGCACCGTAATGATAGGTTGAGAAGAGGCGGGGGAATTGCTATTTATGTCGGAAGTAGCTTTAAGTCTTGTTTTTGCTCTAAGTCAAATTTCGGCAATCCTGTTGAGATGAAAAGTTTTTGTTGGGTGTGTTTATAGGCCTCGGAATGATAAATCCCTGTTAGACTCTTTTACTGATTTAGGAGCACTGACTACTTTGTATAATAATGTCATCATCACGGGCGACTTTAACTCAAACGGTCTTACTAGAGAGGAGCTTAGTTAATGAAATGTCTTGCTTGGGATTATTTCCTACCAATGATACTGTACCGACACATCAACAAGTAGCACTTTACTGGATTTGTTTTTTGTCCATGATATATCAGATGTTCTCCTATATGAACAGCTTTCGGCCGCCTCTTTTTCCAAACATGATGTAATTTTCCTTACGTACAATGTACCAATGCGGCATAGTGAACATATAACTTCATATAGGGATTACAGCAGGTTGAATTACGATTTTCACATAGTCAATTCGATCAAATCGACTGGAGTAACATATATCAATTAGAAAGAGTAGACGATCAAGTGTCATTTTTGCAGGACAATATAAGGAATTTATACGATTTATGTATTCCGGTGAGAACCAGGAGAACCACGACAAGATGAAGACCTTGGTTTAGTACTGCAATTAGGGAAGCTATTCTTGGACGGGACCTTCTTTATTAAAACAGAGACGTTAAGGGACGAGTTTCGAGCGGCAAGTAGACACGTGAATTTGTTGATTAGGAGTGCTAAGATAGAATATTACTCGAATCATTTTAACACGGCTTTGAAAACTAGGGAGAAGTGGAGGACAATACATGATATTGGCAGAACTAGAGGGAGGGATTACCACTTGGATGTCAATTCATTAAGTGAGATTTTTACGGATCTGCCATTGGCTACAGTGGACACTGATTTTTACACGGGTGCTAACGCTTTGCGATGCTTTGATAGCGGGGGGTAGCTTTGAGTTTCGATGTGTTACTCAGTCTGATGTGTTACTCGCCTTTGCAAAGGTTAAGTCGAACTCAATTGGATATGATGGCATAGATCCTAAGTTTGTTAAGATTATACTTCCCCTATTATTACCATCTGTCACTTTTATTTTTAATACAATTTTGACTACTAGTTCCTTCCCGAAACCTTGGAGACATGCTAAAGTCCTCCCCATCCCAAAGAACAACTCTGAATATAGTCCCATATCACTACTTCCACTTCTTTCGAAGGTATTTGAAAAGATAGTACATGTACAGATATCCGACTTCTTGAAAGGTAAATCACTTCTTTCCTCAAGTCAATCGGGGGTTCGTCCTGGTTATAGTTGTATTAGTGCGCTAGCTGATGTCTGAGAGGATCTTAGAATATAAACTGATCTTGGTAAGGTTAGATTTCTTGTACTATTGGATCATTCGAACACATTTGACACTGTCGATCACTCAATGCTGTGCTGCAAGTTACGCAACTTTTTTAATTTTTCTTTTAGCTCTGTTAGACTTTTTACATTCCTATCTGAGTGAAAGGACGCAGTCTGTATACACAGGGATATCTGAGCCTGTACGTTTACGAAAAGGAGTTTCACAGGGATCCACACTTAGCCATATTCTTTTTTTCTATTTATATAAACGATCTGACAAGGTTTATCAGCACGATACATATGTATGCTGATGACGTGTAGATATATCGAAGCGGGACTCTTTTACGAATGTATTGATGATCTTGATATTGTCAACAATTGGGCAAAGGCGAACGGACTATGTCTTAACCCTGGTAAGTGCAAATTGCTGATGATACTCAGGCGTAGTATAACGGTTAACATTGATCCCAAAATTAAGATAAATGATCAACGAATAAGTATTGTAACGTCGGCTAAGAATCTTGGCATCATGCTGAACAGCTCATTTAGTTGGACTGATCACGTTAACTATATTAGTGGCCAGATTTATACCAGACTCAGGAATCTTTGGTCCACACAGATGTTGACGCCTTTACCTATAAGGGTACTTTTGGCAAAAAGTTATGTGATGCCAGTTATATTGTATGGCTGTGAACTTTTTGCTAGCTGTCATTCAATAACATAATTAGGTACGTTTATGGATTGGGCGATTTGACCACGTATCCCAATTCCGTAGGCTTTTATATGGGATGGATCTTGACGGATTGCTTGATTTTAGGCTTATGTTGTTTCTCCATCGGATAATTAATTCACACGAACCATTTTATATATATGATAGGATACGGTTTGCTAGGTCTAATAGGGGAAACATTATTGTTCCAATTCGGTATCAAAGTCATGTTTCAGATTGGCATTTATACATAAATGCAGTACGCCACTGGAATATATTACACCACGACATTCAACTGACAAGCAACACAATGCAATTAAAACGTTTATTCAAATGAACAATAACTATAGTAAATTAAAACCAGTTTTATTTATTTTTTTTATTGTAATTTATCTTTATTTTTCTATTTATGTTATATATTCTTTTCTTTTTTATATATTAATTCATTCATTAATTTATTACTTTAATTTAATTTTTTTATACAATTTATTTTTTTTTCGTTTTTGTTTTCTTTTTAACTCAAATAAACAAATTTTAATTTTTAATTTAATTTCTGTTTTTATGTTCAAACATATGCACTAACTTATAATACCCTGTTCCACAGTGTGACGCAGGTGGTAATAAAATTATAAACTAACTCCGGTCTTAATTACCGTGAATCTCTCTTATAGCAAAAAAATTGGGGCATTAGAGGGTCAATTTTTATTTACATAATGTACACTCATAGAAAAAGGCTGCTATTAATAGCAAACACTGTATGCTGTTTTAGCAGTTTTTTGGTTAAGCAGAAAACAATCTGTTATTTGGAACAGCAGACATACAGCTGAAAAGCCATTAGTTTGTTGAAAATTTGTGATGATCCGAAAAAGGAAGGAAAGTCTAAAGTCGACTATATTATGAAATGAATAATTTTTAGATCAAAATTTTCGATATGGGAAAATAAAGGTTTATTTTTCCCATATATGTGCATATATTTAGAAAATATTTAGAATTTTGGGCTGAGCACAATGTTCGTAAAAAATATGGGAAATGTTGAGATCTAAAGCCATTTTTATTAAATTTTGCAAAAGAATCTTAACGATTTATAGATCGACAGATATTAGAGGTATAGGAAAATTTTATTCATTTTTACAAGCTTTTTGCGTTGCGATTACAAGGCAAAAAAAAAAAAAAAAAAAAAAAAAAAAAAAAAAAAAAAAAAAAAAAAAGAAAAAAAAGGAAGAGAAGATGAATTTTATAGGGAACCCCCCCGAAATTAATTTGATTTACTATAGTTTTCAAAGCTTCCCGATTTAATAACCTTTGCGCGAGAACAATGACTGATTAAGCCTTCCCCATTCTCTCTCTAATTTCCACCCATACATCTGAAAAAATTTTTTGTTCCCTCTATTATATCACTACTTTCCCACCTTTTTTTTCTTTATGGATTCTGATGAGAGTTATTTTCTAAGAAATTAAGGATATGTTTAGGTAATGGTGCATCCACCTACGTCCGGCTTCTTGAAAGGTAATCACTTCTTTCCTTCTCAAAAGATCCCACTTCGGTGGGTTCGTCCTGGTTATTGTTTGCTATACTAGTACGCTATGAGTTTGGTCTAGCTGTGATGTCTTGAGTAGTGATCTTAAGAAAGTGAGTTAATTAATTGAGGTCTCTGATAAAAGAAGGTTTTAATGTTTCTTTGTACTTATTTCTCAGGAATCTATATTAAATCGATACACATTTGACTCCCTCAGATTTGAATTTCTACTCAATGCTGTGTTCTTTGCAAGTTTTACGCAACTTTTTTTTTTTATATAATTTTCTTTTTAGTAGACTTTTGTTTGAGGACTATTTATCGGATATCCTATTCTGATAGTGTAAAGATGACGTCAGTCTTTGTATTTATCACAGGGATTTGGTCTGTAGCCTGTACTTGGTCCCCATACGTACGAAAAAAGGTATGTAATAGTCACCCAGTTGGTTTTCTCACTCCCACTTCTAGCAAGTAAGATATTTCTTTTTTAATTTCTATTTTATATAAAATAAGAAACGATTACTGACAAGGTTTTAGCTCCCCAGACACGATAAGAAGCTTAATATTATGTTTTATTTTCCTTATAAGAAAAATTGATTGACGTGTAGTTCAATATATCGTATGCGTGGACTTTTCTTTTTACGTAATGTATTTTATTGGAGATGATCTTTGATTGAGTTGAATCACCAATTGGGCTAATTAGGCGACGGACTAATGTTCTTAACCTCTGGGTAAGTTGTGCAAATTGCGTTGATGATTCAACTCCAGGGCGTAGATATTAAAAGGCCTAATCATTGATCCAAATTAGGTTCATCATGAAAAGTAGAAATGATGCAATCGAATGAAAGTATTTTTATGTAGAGAAGCAGATCGGCTAGAATCTTGGCTTCTCGGGATGCTGAAACGCTCATATAGTATGTTGGTATTCTTGATTTACGTTTTAACTATTCCACATATTAAGATGGCCAGAATTTTATATCAAATAGATTCTCAGGATAATCTTTGGTTTCCACCACAGATGTTTTTTTGACTTGACGCTTTAACCTATATTTAAGTGTGAAATTAAATTTATCATTTGAAAGTGAGTTATCAGGGAATTAAGCCACTTATTTTTTAGCTTAGGCCTTATTCAGTTTTTGTGCAAAAGTTAATGTGAATGCCAGTTATATTTTAGATTGGGGTGAGATGATACTTTTGTGCTAGACGCCTGAATCATTACAAATAGAAAATGTATTTTTTAGGTTACAGTAATATATAATGGATAATGGAATTAGCGCTCTATGACCACGTATCCTCAATATTTTCTCGATAGGCTTTTTTATATGGGTATTGGTATATTTGTGACGGGATTGCTTTGATTTTAGGCTAATTGGGTTTTTGAAAGTTTCTCTATTCTCGTAATAACTTAAATTCACTTACTGTAAACCATGTTTTATTATTTTATGGGTATAGGGATAGGATTAACCCGGTTCTGCATAGAGATCTATATAGTGAGGAAAGCTTTTCCATTTGTTTTCCAATTCGGTCAGTCTCTAATAAGAGATCATATTATGTTTTCGATTGCATTTTTATGGATAGATATACATTGGAGCAAAATGCAAGAAGATACGCACTGGATTATATTATAGGTTCTAATAAAACAACACAGTACTATTTCACATCTGTCATTATAGCTTTCAGCAATTTGCATGGAGTTATAGAAAACGTTTATATCAAATATGCAAAATCAATATTAACTTATGGGTTGGAGTTCCAACAGAATTTTAAAACCCCATACTCAGTTTTTTATTTCTGCCTCTCTTTATGTTTTATATCGTAGATCTTTATTACGTTTATTTTTTCTATTTTATGTTCTTATTTTTAGAAGAATCTGGGCTAAAAGATCAACTTTTTTCTTTTTTTATATCTATATATATTAAAAAAAATTCTCAATTTCTATTTTAATTTTATTATTTGGATTTATGTGGTTATATAAATATTTTTTTATTATACTCTATTTTATTTTTGTATTCGTGTTTTGTGTGTTCTTATCTTTTGAACTCATATAATAGCCCTTCAAATTTTTAATTTTTTTTCGATTTCTAAATTTCGTAAATATTATATTTGTATTAAGAAAAACATATGCACTAAAACTTTGGGCCAAAAAGTTTTTCAAATATTATAAATAAACAAACTTCTTGTTTCACACAGTGTTGACGTCAGTGTGTTAATATAATATATTATTAAACTAACTCTCTCAGGTCTTTAGAGTTAAGAAAAGCATGAAGTATTTAAATCAACTAATAGATAAGTTGAAATATGAGTTTGTATCAACGGTCTATATATTTAAAACAAAGCTCAACCTTATTATCGTCTAATAATCTAAGAAGACACCATGGACTTTTTAGAGTATATAGTAGTATTTTTGACTAATTTGCAATGAAGTAAAATTTTGTAAGGAGGCAACAGTTAGACGCACTTAGTTTATATATTACGACTGCCATAATATCATTAATATAAAAGAATAAATTCATTTTACTTTTGCTATTTTGTTAATTTATTATTTTTTTATTTTTTAATTTGAGGAACTGATATTTGGATGGTGGATGGATTCTTTCTCCTTACGGGGTGTGCCTGTATACCCTAATCGCGCAGATCTCTTAGGTGGTGATTATGGTTGATAATTCGTCTCGGTGGTAAGAGGGACACTCACGGTCCATGTTGATACATAAAAAGGATCACGCTCTAGCGTCATGTTTTCGGCCTTTCAGGCTCTCTCATGGTGCCGCGTTAAGCGGTCTGACAACAGCCCCAGTGGGGTTTCGACTGATAATATACAGTAAGGAAGGGAGCTATATAACGGACTTCAGAAGAACGGGGAAGCTAGAGAAATGATATACTCTCTTTGAACAATATATATAAAACATGATAGATAACAATCACAAAATCTTCTAGCTACTACTCGGACCTCTCAGGTCATACCGGCCTTAGAGAGAACGTAGAGAGTAGTTTATATAATTCGGAGGTATATCAAGTAATATCAATAGACTTTATAGACAAGTGGGTGGTAACTGTGTAGGACAAGGGTGGCTCTGTTAATTATCTCATACGTTAATAGTGTATGTTCCTCCAATAGAATTTTATGTATCGGGCTCTCTTTATGCCTAACTGTTTCTTAGATATCTGAACGAAATGCATGTTATTATATATTGCGAATCACTTCTAAGAGTTAGGTTGTTATATACGTTCATTTTCGCAGGTTTATTTCTAAATGCAAGCGTTAATATGTTATATTCAATTAATAATTTCTCTATCAATTATAGAGTAGTAGTAGTAGTATTCTCTTTATTTAACATTCAAACATTTCATAAAATCTTTTTGTAACAAATAATTTTGTACAGATATATTGGAATGGCCCCAAAAATGTTCCCTAATCATTTTTTTTTTTTGAAGGTTGAGGTGTTCTCAGATGAATATTTAGACCCAGAATATAATAAATTAGATATGTCCGACGTCTGACCTTAGGTATCGTCGCATGCTTTAGTTTTTTTAAAGGAGAATTATGGGCAAATAAGATAGTTTTCTTAAGTAAAATTCAGTTCTTTATTAATTAAATTTATGGAATGTACTTATTTGATTTTGTTTTTTTTATAGGTCATAGGGTTATAGAAAAAATTCCCTATACTTTTGCGTGATGGTCTCTGTGCTCTGGGAATTATTTAATAACGGCCTTCTTTCTCCTCATCAAAACACTAAGACTCCGGAAGGAGGGGCCTGATAAGTAGAGTAAGATATTTATTGCAGAAGAGGGTAATATGGGGCCAAAGAGTTTTTTGAAAACTCTATTAGCTGAAATATTAACTATTGAAAATAAATAAAACCAAAATTATATCATTTTTCTATTATATATATAGGTTATTATTGGATTAGAAAAAAGACTGATCGTCTAAAATTTATGGTTCTAATCGTTCACAGGTTGAGAGGTCACGGATTTTTTATATCTTATAATTAGCCCCCCTAATTACATTCATAAGTCTAGGACTTTCTAAGGACGATTTTTAGTGTAAGCAAAATATTTTGTATGCAGAAAAAGAGTGTATATATTTAGAAATGTTGAAGTGTAATAGAAAATAAGAAAAGAGTACTTACTACTACTTACTTTTTGTTTTATTATATTACTATAACAGACGATCTTTTGCATTCATTAACCTTGGAAATGACGTTACAAATAATCTAGTAATGTGATGTAAATAATATTATAATATTGTCTAGGTGGTCGATTCTGTATATCAGTGAGAATAATAGGGAATAGAAAAATTATATTATTTCTACTATAAATATAAACTCAATTAATCGTAGTTGTATAGAGTTGTTACTAGCCACCTTTCTCCAGAGTTACCATCTGTATTAAGGCTTCTTGTTTATTTCGCTCTAATTTTAGCTCCCGGGATTTTAACTACTTCTCTCGGTGTGTGGGCGATTAAGACTGGAGGTCCGTGTGCTGATGATTGTGTGCTTCGGTTCAATTGTAAGAAAGTGTGATTTCATAAGATAAGTATTTTCCATAGTTTCAGATGATATTTCCCGTTCCTATTTCATCTTGAAGGGTTTTATATGTTTTGGCTGTCTTTCTTGGTTAGTTCAGTCGCCACTGGGGTCTGTTTTGCTATGTCCGCGCCTAGGAGATGTATGAGCGAAGCGAGGACTCGCTGACTACCTTCCCCTTTTAAATAGTTCCAGCGAATAGATTTTTCTCTCTTACGAACCCTGTAGTGAGTTTCCTATATCACTCTCCTGAAGGAGACGTGGCGCATGTATGGGTAATATATACTTAGGCGCACACTCGTAAAGGAGTGAATAATATCGTGTTTTAATTTCAAATAAAGTCAAAATTTTTTCAATTTTTATTTTTTACAAATAGGAGTAATTGGGATGAATTATGATGTCTCAGTTTTATATTGGTGTCGTTGATATATCTAAAACAAAGGGGCAACATTGTTTAATAAATAATAAATCACCTTTGGCATTATATCCCCGTCTTCTAAAACTAGACTATGCTCTAGAATTTTAATCTGTTGCTTTATTAATAAATAAGATTTTGTATTGTATTTTGATTTTTTTAGAGGGTCACAAATAATGATTTCAACTTATTTTGGGTTTTACTTCATGGCGTAATTTTAGACGGAGAGTTAGTTTATTATATTTTTATAGTCCACTGCGTTCACACTCTGTGGATTATCATGGTAATTTGGGTTAGTGATGAATTTATGTTGCATTATATGTTTGAGTCATAAAAAAATTCAGTAAATAATATTTAAAAAATTAAATAGTTTTGGGTTTATTTTGAGTTATAAATAGAAAAAGCAATAATTGAAAAAAATAGAACATTTTGTTATATCCGCTCCAGGACGCTATATAAAGATTATTAAATTAAAGGTTTTAATAGAAAAATTATAATGAATGAATTAATTGAGGGCCAAATAAAAGAATTTTCCAATATAAAAAATATCCCAAAAAATATTAGCTATTAAGATTATTAAGGTTTTATGTGAACCAATAATTTTCTTAAAATTATATTGGTACGGAAATTAGGTTAAAGAGTAGATGATTTAAAAAGGCCTTTTCGGCTTAGGGAAATAAAAAGCATTATAGAAATATTAATAAACTGGTTTATAAATAGTTACATATAATAGATTTGGGCCCAAAAGTTTTCTTTACACTATAAGTTCATAAATATGAAATATTATATCGTTTCATATAATTTGGCATTGTGTATTGCTTTTGTGCAGTTTGATGATGTCCAGATGGTGTTAGGAATATGATAATATAATTCTCTACAGATATGCGTTAACTGACATTTATTGTTAAATGTCCTGGGTCTGTATAGAGAGAGAGCATTGGCACTTATGCACTACGGACGGGATTGGTGAGGAGAAGGCCTGGGTGGTGCCGAGGGGTGTGTAGGTTGTTAGGAGAGAGGGTGGAGGGAGGAGGAAGAGGTGGCCGAGAGGTGGGGGTTCAGAGATATTTGGAACATAATATTGTGTTCCTCCTATATTTATTGGGGCCCTATGAAAAATATCTGCATCTATCCTTTATTTGTGCATTGATACTACAGGGGTATAAAGAGCCTTTCTCCCTCTAGGGACCGCATATATAGTGGTCGTTGTGATATTTAATTATGCCGATGGAAGGAAACATACATAAGTTGGCCTAAATGATATATTGCTCAACCATCTCGTCAAGATCTCAATCCATAAATAAAAGTGGTCCTAAACGTGAATGGGATTATTTCAGTGGTACTCTAATATAATTGCGCATGATCAATAAAAATACGTTACACCTTTAAATATTTATGGATGGTTTGTATGTGAATCTGAACAGCGTGAGAGACAAGATTAAGATTCACAGCCCTTTACTATCCCGCTCTATGAGAACATGGCAATACCAGCGACTAACGCTTTGCCTATATAAAGTTCCCTTTATAAGAAGGTTATTAAGGCTGTCCACCACCTCATGTAGATGCGACCAAAGGGTTATAGAATTTCTCTGAGTCTCTGGTATTTTTATTTCATATAAAATCATGGCTTATATTCTTATAATTTATTTATAGTTTTAGTGACTCATTGTTCAAGTAGATATTAATTGAGTCTCTTGTGTGTCAAGATTGAAATAAGTATGCAAGGATTTAATTTAGCCGATCTCTTTACATATATTATTTTGCGAGTGGCGTTGGGGTCATTGTGTCTCTCCACAGGTTTGGGATGCAATGTATTTACGTAAGTACTCATTTTTTTCGCTTCTGCTAAGAGACGCCTGAGATAATCCGCTTCGAGCATTTTGCACTTACCAGGGTTAAGACTATTAATTTTCCGGGTGTACGCATTTGATCTCAAGAGACTTAAGTAGTGTACAATATTTTTATCAAGTATCATCAATACATTTTCCCCAAATCGTAAAAAGATAGTCCGCTTCGATATAATTTCCTCCTAACACGTTTCATTCAGGGCTTATCATATGTTTATAGTGAAACTGTTGCTGATAACCTTTTGGTCAGATACCGTTATTTATATAATTTAATAAATTGGGAATTTTATAAGGGGAGATGATTGGCGCGTAAGCTACTGGATCCGCGCTGTGAAATCCTTTTCGTAAACGTACAAATGGCTCATGAATAGCTCCCTCCTGTGTATCTGCTCATTAGGACGGGTGCGGGCCCTTTTTCGCTCAGATAGTGACTTGTTAAAGAGAAAAGTTTAATAGCAGAGCTAATAAGGGGCAAAAATATAGAAAGATAATAGTTGCTGTCAGCTTTAGCAGCTCACAAGCAATTGAGATTGGATCACAGTTTGTTCCAAATTGTGTTCGAAGTTGAGGATCTCAATATGTATTATACGGGAATTGAAAATAAGTATATTTAATAGACCTTTTTTATACTCCTTATTGGGATAGCGAGTTTTTTAGGTGAGTTTCCCACTAGAGGAGTATCCTCCGTCTTCTCTCTCAGACATTTCATGCGCTAGCGCTCGCCACTAAAAGATACAAGGACATTATAACACATAGGACTAAGCCCCCGATTGCATATGAGTGAATAGGACGATGAAATGTATAGTACCTTTTTCAATCGCCAAGATACGGATATAACTGTTACAAATAGTACTAATCATTTTTTCAAATATACACCTTTTCGAAAGATATAGTGTGAATTAGTGATATTAGGGAGGTCTGTTTTTGGAAATAATGTATGAACAGAGTTGATAGTTCTTTGGGATATGGGATGGACTTTAAGCATTTTGTCGTGCGTCATAGAGGTTTACGGAGGATCTTTGTATGATCAAAAATTGACTCCTTTCTCTATATCAACCCACACTAATATCTCGCTCGCGAGGAGGGAGGAAACGAGACGATTAAGGATATATATTATGGACGATAACTATAGTTCTCTTTCCCCTCAGAAAAACAGGTTTGGATGATCATTGCTTATAAAGTTACCTCAACCATTTCCCGACAATATTTGAACAATACTTCCTCGCTGATATTTATGGATTTGAAATTGTTTCAATTTTTCCCTTGAGGTCCTGAGCTTCATCAACTTCGCTCAACTGTCTTTTCGGAGTGTATATCCTCTGTTAAAAGACTAGGTACCATTACAGATATCCGACTTCTTGAAACGGTAAATCACTTCTTTCCCATCAAGCTCCATCAGGGCCGGTTGTCCCTGACGTTAGTTTGACAGTTGTATTTATGGCGCCTAGCATGATCGTCACTCCGAGACGCTTGACTATTCACGAATATAACTTCTGAGTCTTTCGGTAAGGTTAAGTGTTTCTTGTACATTCGGTATTTCGTCTACTCAACTCTGTGGGCCTTGTACTGAATTCACTCAAAGGTGGCGTCCGGCTTTCGCAAGTTTACGCAACTTTTTTATAATTTTTCTTTTAGCTCTGTTAGACTTTTACATTCCTATCTGAGTGAGAGAACGCTGAGGTCTGTTATATCCCAACAATGTAAACACCTGGGATATCTTGAGCCTGTAACGTTTTACGAATATTCAAGGCGTCGTTTTCACGGTAGAGGACGCTAATGAATAGGGATAAGCCACTTGGCCATAGAATTTCATTTTTTTTTAATCTAATTTATAATAAAGTTCTTTAAGATCTGTCCAAGTTTATTCCAGCCCGATACTATAATGATAATATAGTACTGATTGATTGTGTAGATAT
>PGFW01017516.1:0-18575 GCA_003123925.1 Haematobia irritans | reverse complement strand
AAGAGAGAGATTAAAAGTAAAAAAGGAAACTATCTACCTAACTAAGCTCTTTCGGAATTGCAATTGAATTCGATTTGTATGAAAATAAAGATCTTATATAGTGAAGATTTTACAAATCGTGAAGCATCATGAATTGAGTAAACCATAGACAGTCATTAAGTGCAGCTAAGAATAAACGAAACTTACTTCAAGTCCGTTGAGCATATTGTATATGGATACGCTATTACGCTATGGAATTCAAGATTTAAACTAGGATTTGAAAAGAGATGCGTTGATGCAGCTGGTATGTTCTTTATCTAACGGGTGCAAAATTCGTTAGGGACGAACGTCATAACAGGTTGGCTGATAAAGTCGCCCGGTTCTAAGCAAAAGAAAAAAACACATTTTTTGTCAAAATTCGTTTTTTAAGGGTGATTTGTTACAGAGCTTGATAACTTTTTTTAAAAAAAAAACGGCATAAAATTTGCAAAATCTCATCGTTCTTTTATTTGAAACGTTAGATTGGTCCATGAGCTATTTACTTTTTGGAAGATAATTTCATTTTAATGTTGACCGCGCTGCGTCTTAGGTTGGGTCCATTTCGGAAAGTCCAATTTTGGGCGAACTTTTTCGAAGGGGCATTTCGGCCGGAATGCCGAATTTCTTTCGGAAATGTTCGTCTTCCAAAAGCTGAATATTGCTGGCCTTATTTCTGTACTGACTTTACGATCTTGACGTAGCCCAGCAAAAAATAGTCTAAAGGCGTCCAAATCGCATGATCTTGGTGGCCAACTTACCCGGTCCATTTCCTTGAGATTGAATCTGTTTCTCGCGAAGTTTTCCCTCAAAATGGCCATAGAATCGCGAGGCTGTGTGGCATGTTGAGCGCTAATCTTGGTTTGAAACCACATGTTCAACACAAAGTTCAGTTCTTCGCATTTTTGGCAACAAAAAGTTTGTTAGCATCGACGATAGGCGATCGCCATTCACACGTAACGTTTGCGTCCACCAGCAATCTTTATGAAAAAATATAATTACGGTCGTCAATGGATTCGCACCAGCGGTACAAAGCCAGCACCAAACACGTGCATTTTTCGGGGATGCATGGGCAGTTTCTTGAACGGCTTCTGGTTGCTCTTCACTCCAAAAGCGGACAATTTTGCTTATTTTACGTAGCCATTCAACCAGAATGAGGCCTCATCGCTGACTAAAATTTGTCGATAAACACATTCGAACCGAACACTTGATTTTGGTATAAAATTCCAGAATGTCTTTGGCAAGCGTTGCTCGTTAGTAAGTTCTATTTCATGATGAGAATGTCAAAAGCATACTGAGCATCTTTCCTTTGTGACACATGTTGAAAATCGCCACGTGATCTGTCAAATACTAATGCATGAAAATCCTAACCCTCAAAAGAATCACCTTTAGTTCCCTTTCAAGAGCGATTACACGATTTACAACGCCTTCCATTTTTTGATACCAATTTTGGTTTTGCCTGCAAATAGGCCTCAGTTTCGTGATCACCTCTTATTGCAGCCAAATTTTTTCCTTGCGAGCATGCCTTTTGAGGTCTGAGAACTAAGAAAAGTCGCTGGGGCCAGATGCTGGAGAATACGGTGGTGGAAAAGCAATTCGAAGCCCAATTCATGAATTTTTGCCATCGTTCTCAATGACTGCGGCACGGTGCATTGTCTTGGTGGAACAACATTTTTTTTGCTTCTTCATATGGAGGAACCGTTTTGCCGCCATTTTCGACCTTCAAACGCTCGCAATAACGCCATATAATAGTCAGCTGTTGATGGTTTTTGCCCTTCTCAGATAAATACGATAAAAATTATTACATGCGCATGCCCAAAAAACACAGGTCATTAGCTTGCCAGCGCGGACTTTTGAGTGCTTTCCATACGCTTCGGAGACGGTTCACCGGTCGCTGTCGCACTCAGCCGACTGTCGATTTGAACTCAGGAGTGTAGTGATGGAGCCATGTTTCTGCCCATTGTCACATAATCGACTGAGAAACTCGGGTGTAATTTACGAGTTAACAGCTGCAAAACACCGCTCAGAATCATCTACACGATTGTTGCTTTTTGGTCAAATGTGAGCTCGCGCGGCAGCCATTTTTGCACAGGAGCTTTCCCCATATCCAAATATGTGATGATTATATGACCAACACGTTCCTGGTTGTATCTTTAAGGCCGTCTGCTATCGTCCGTTAAGCTTCATGTTACGGTCATTCACAATCATTTGTGGATTTTTGATTATGGCTATGCGGAAGCATCATGTGAAAAATGAGGGTGCCGCGCGAGCGTCACATTTGACGCAAAAACACAACTTGTTGATGGATTCCTGAGCGGTGTTTGCAGTTGTTAACTCGTAATACTCCCGAGTTTTTTCGTCGATATGTGACAAGGATGAATACATGGGCTCCATCACTACACTCCTGAGTCCAATCGAATTGGAGATACTGGCACATTTCGCGTAACATTGAGTTATTGAGAGTCGAGTTTCGGTGACATTTTATTTCACGTTCAGGAACCGATCTAGATGTGGCGATTTAACGCGCGCTTGGGCTATTTTTTTGTGATTTGCATGCATTGGAAGACAACATTGAAGATTTTTTGGTGATATTCCGACCGAAATCTTGAAAGATTATGACAAATTTGGACGCTTAGTCTTTTGTCATAATCTTTCAACATTAAATTATATGGACCGTACTATCCGATTCCAAATAGAGAAGTTTCACGGCATACTTTCTGAAATTTTATGTATTTTTTTTAATTTTCTTCTAGCTTCTTACAAATCGTCCTTTACGGCGAAATACTTGGTGTTCTTCTTTAGCCCGAAATTTCATTACTCATATTAGTTAACGACCATATTTTTTGGGTTTCAATACTCGTTAAGGTGATACTAAACTGGTAATTTTTTTAGCTTATTATTCTTATCTTTTTCTGGCACAACTGGTTTACACAGCCCGACGTACGTTTCCTGTTGTGTTCAATGATCGAACATCTTTCAGTTTGGTCTATGAATTTAACTATGAAGTCATCTTACAAACGAACGAACCGCTGGTTAAGGTTAGCTTTAGGTTATTGTGAGCAGCCCGATATTTCAGGCTCACTTGACAATTCTAAAACCGCAGGTCTTGACTTCTCTCTGAGTGCAAGCCCGATTGCCATGTTGAGCTAATGACAAGGGAACCTTCTTTTTGGCCGAAATGCGAACGGTAAAGTCAGCCAGCATTACTGAGAAGGGAATAATACACGTTGAAAACCCTTTGATGTTCGGTGGAAGGCAGGGATTGAACGCCACGACCCTTTGTATGTAAAGGCGACCATGCTAACCATGTGCAACCACAGTGGGCTCCCCAAATTGGTGGATCTTAAAATTAAACAGTAATATATCAACTCAGCAATAGATCATTCTAAATCAATGGAAACCAGATTTCCTCATAATAGCAATTCGCAAAAAATATCTCGAGATTAGCTCTAGATCCAGACTCAAGTCGGCATAAAACATATCAAGAAAAAAATAGATAAGGCTTGAATTCAAAGTAGAACTCCTAATGGCTATCTTGGACGCAATTTCCCATGCCTAGTCTTTTGACTAATGTCTTATGATTTATGATACACATTGTGGTGGGATGTGCAAAAACTACCCAATATAGATAAAAATCCACGGCTTGCCAAAACAAGAAATTCCAATTAATGGGCACCATGGTATATTGGAATCCGCGATCTTACATCGGAAGCTGCAAAGTAAAATCCATGAAGGAAGAATATAACAAATGCTCGCTAAGAGAAATAATCGAAAGACATGCAACATCATGTCAAAAATGGGCGAAAGGCAGGACATTGAACAATTCGACAACATGAGAAGAAAACTACAAAGAATTAAACGTCACGACCTATTACTCGTTTTACAATCAAATATTAATTTTTTGCTTTTGTTTTTATACCGCTCCACCATAGGATGGGGTATATTAACTTTGGGCCATTCCGTTTGTAATATACATCGAAAATATTGCTCTAAGACCCCATAAAGTAACTTATATATACTCTGGGTCGTGGTGAAATTCTGAGTCGATCTAAGCATGTCCGTCCGTCTGTTGAAATCACGCTAACTTCCGAACGAAACATCGCTATCGACTTGAAACTTGGCACAAGTAGTTGTTATTTTTACGTATAGCCCGATATAACGGACCCCCAATTTGGCTTGCGGGACTCTAAGAGAAGCAAATTTCATCAGATCTGCTGAAAATTTGGTTATATGGTGTCAGCATATGATCTCTAAGCACCATGCAAAAATTGGTGCCGACATCGGTCCATGAATTATATGTTACATAGCCTCCATATAAAACCGATCCCCCGTATTTGGCTTGCGGGGACTCTAAAGAGAATGCCTAATTTCATCGCCGATCCGTGCTGAAATTTGGTAAAATGGTGGTAAAGTATATGGTCTCTAGAAACTATGGCAAAAATTGGTCCACATCGTTCAAGTAATTTATATATAGCCGCCCATATAAAACCGATCCCACGATTTGGCTTGCGGAGCCTCTAAGAGAAAGCAAAATTTTCTTCCGACTGCGGATGAAGTTTTTATTGATTAGGTACATGGTGTTAAGTTTAGTCCCTTCTAAATCAACTAGCAAAAATTGGTCTACCATCGTCAAGTATTATTTATATAGCTCCCCATATAACCGATCGCCTCGATTTGGCTTGCGGAATCCTCTAAGAAAAGGCAAATTTTGATCCGAATCCGGCTGAAATTTGTACATGGTGTTTAGTATATCATGGGTCTCTAATGACCATGCAAAATTTGGTCCCACATCGGTCTATAATTATATATTAGCCCCAATATTAAACGCGATAGAGAGAAAGTTTCACGCACTGTGGTATCACAATGGACTGAATAAGTCTAATGCGCCTAATGACATCCGGGCTGCCACCATAAAGCTGGCAGCCCGTTATTTCAGGCTCACTTTAAAACTCTCAGTACATAGATGATAGCCACAGTGGGCTAACTTCCTCTCTATCACTGTGTGGCTGCCTTGATTCTTACGTTTAGCCTCATGACAACGGAACGCTCCTTTTTTTATAGCCCGAGGCTTTGAAACACTGCAGAAATGGCACCAAGCATTACTGATAGGCGGATAATACAAACACGCACTGACATTTTTGGCGCCTTTGATCGAACTGGAGACCGAATAACGACCACAAAAAGCATTAACCAGCCTCTCATAGGGTAATGCCATATCGTACATAGCTGTTGCTAAACTACCTTATTTTCTATAAAACGTGTGCAATGGTTAGGCATCCCGCCTTGCATACAACAAGGTCGTGGGTTAATCCTGCTACGACCGAACACAAAAGTTTTTTCGAGCGGTGATTATCCGCACCTCAGCTAATTGCTGGTGATATTTCTGAGGGTTTCAAAGCTTCTCTAAGTGGTTTCACAGGAATGTGGAAGGGCCGTTCGAACTCGGCTATAAAAAGGAGGGACCTGTCATTGAGCTTAACATGGAATCGGGCAGCACTAAGTGATAAGAGAGAAGTTCACCACTGTTTGGTATCACAATGACTGAATAGTCTAAGTGAGCCTGATACATCGGCTGCCAACATAACCTAAACCTAAGCTAACCTAACCTAAAAAACGTATGTCCATTTACTCACACGCCAGAAAAAAAGTGAACCCACATGAAAGAAAATTGTAGATTTATATTTGAAAATTTTTTAACTAAACATATTTTAAGTAATTGCACATGATACCAAACAACGTTATAATTTTCGTAAATTGAAAGAAAATTTAAATAATGATTTTTTGCTGTTGCTTAATAAAATTTCATTATTTTCGAAGAACAATGGGAATTAAAAAATTTATGAAAAAATGTCTTTAAGCGCTATATGAAAGTTCTAGACAGACGACAATTTAGTAAATTGTAGGCTGATGTGGAAACTCATGAACTCCAGTTTCAACTCAAAATCAATTAAAACCTCTTATTGGAAACAAGCCCTTTTTAGTCTGTTTTGTAAATACGAAAAATTACAAAATCTTTGTCGAGAGAAAAAAACGGTCTAATATTTAAACCATAGCCAAAAATCTTACAAATAATTCCACTTTTCCTCAACGAAAAAAAAAAACATGATTACCCGATTTTGCTATGACTGGCATAAAGCCATAAATTTTAATAATAATATTCCCAAGTTTGGCCTAATATGTCCCAGTTCTTTTCCTTTCTGATTATTCTGGCAAGTAACTAAAAATATTTTTTATTTTTATGCATTTGTGAAAATGCCGTCGGAGATTTAAAATGGCTTGCAGATATACTCGTAATTGCAAGTTTTGACTTTTCGAATTTCGTTTGGAAAACTTACCAATTTGGCAGTGAATGAAACAACAGACGGGCATTGAAAGACACAAGATTCACATTGCAATGTAATCAGAATAAATGTGGTGTTGTTTTTATTCAAAATGTCGTCCCTCCGTTCATCATCAATGGCTCCATTTGGTCATTCTTTCTTCCATCCATATGTAGTGCATATTGTTTGTCATTTCCTTCTTTGGGAATTGTTGTGATTTGCGTTTTTTTACTTGTAAATTTTGTTTGTTTGGCATATATATATATACATTCGTCGTTTTTATTCACTCTTACATTGTTTTATCATCAATTTTTCGAGTTTTTTTTCTTGGCATGTTTTTTGCTTTTTTTTTTTTTTTTTGAAACTGTAATACCAGCCAGCAGACAAACAAAAAGAAAAAACTTTACTCGCACTCATAGTAAGCAAATAAACTTCACTGTCTGCCATTGAAAGATTTATAACATCCACGACGACAACGGTTAAACAGCGGGGACAGATCGAACGGTGCGGTACGGGGTAGGCGGCAGCGAAATCGAATCGAAAGTATGAATGGCAGAAATAACAAAAACATCGACCCAACCAAGAAAAACGAACCGTCCGTGCAATAAGACAATATTTTATGCGATATTTTAACAGACACAACAACTCAAATGACGATGATGGTATGCATAATAAAACAAAAATCACCCCAAACAAAAAATATATGAAAATGAAACCTTCACCTTTGTTTTTTTGTGTAGAGAAAATTTGTTCGTTGCGTGTAAACGGCCCTTAGGCCGATGACTGAAAAATACAACACTGTTTGTTTGGTAACTGTAAATTTTATATCGTATAAATTAATATTTCTTTGGTTTTCTTTAAATTGTGGAGTTGTTTAAGTTATATGTGTTTTTTTATTAATTTTGTTTACTTTCACCATATTTTTTTATATTTTATATATTTATTTCTTTTCTTGCTATTTTTCAATTGCACTCACAATTTTTTTTTCTTAATGAAACAAGTGCTCCAATACACTCATGAAAATGAACCAAGTGTTATTTCTTCAGTTGGTTTGTTGCTTTACTTCCGGGCGATTATTGGATGGGCAAATGAACACGGACAGAGACATGGCGCGTTGTACTGGGATGATCGGTCCTTGTTCATACGTTAAACAACGAATAGAGGAAGTGAGCAAATTACAATCAAAAAGTGGCATTGTGCGCCTTCTCCCACCTCTATAATACAATAACAGAACCAATCCAACACAAAGAAAACCGAACACGATATAATCGGGTGAAGAAGCTAACGATGACGCTGATGTATATGTAGGGAGCGCAACCAATGAGAGAGACATATTCGATTTACACACAGCTACATACATACAAAATTGTAATACAACTATATGCAAATATAGCCCATTGGAGAACCTGTAAACGCCTTTGTAATCAGGCCTTGAATATAATTTATTATCTAAGATCGGTTTTGGGTATTTAAAATAATTTATAATAATTTTAAATGTAGATGAAAACTATTCAATTAAAAAATAATTGAAATGAATTTTTAATCAAACCAAATACAGAATGAATTGAAACAGTTTTCAATTTGACAATTAATTAGATAAATTTCGAAATCGAAAAAAATATTATCGGTAGTTAGTTGGTTTAATATGGTGGCGATGAGATTATAATGCCAAAAGAAAATATCCACCCCGAAAATATTTCAATTAAAAATTTTTATTGGAAGTTTTTTTTTATTTATAAAAAAAATTTTTGAAAAGTTTTACGTTTTCAAATTAATATGTTAATTATCCAAATTAATATATTAATTAAATAAAAAAATACAATTAAACATACAATTTCGTTCGGAAATAATTAGTTTCATACTGGTGGCGATAGATTATAATGCACAAAAAGACTATCACCAAAATATTTCCAATTAAAAATTTTATTGAGAATTAATAAAAATTTTTTTTAAAATGTTTACGTTTTTCATTAATATGTTATTATCCAAATAAATATATATAAATAATAAAAAATACAATTAAACATACAATTTGCGTTCGAAATAATTAGTTTCATAGTTAAAAAACTATTCTCTACTTCATTTCAATTTTGACTCAATCTAATAGATAAAATTTAAGTATAATTATAATCGGAAAATTCATAGAAGTATAAACTCACGGTAAAAATTACAAGAAAACTATTTTAATCTAAGGCAAACAAATTGTAAATAAATAAACATATAACACAATAAAAAAATAATTGCATCTTTTGAAAAATATAGAGTATTTAACCCTTCTGTGCGTGATGTGGCCTGCTGGACTTTTTGATTTTTGTTTCCCTACAACGATGAAAAAGACTGTTTTTTCATATGTTTGGCTATAAAACATTATATGTTTGGAAACAAATTTTAAACACAATATTTTTTGAGTGGCAAGCATATAATGTTCATAAACTAGCATAACATCGTTTGGGACATATATGTTAATATGTTAGAACATATTATGTTTGGGAATAAAATGTTTTTAAAATATAAATATGCTTTGGATGCAAACACTATTAATTTAGAAATTAGCTATTAACATATATGTGGTTTAGTAAGCATTGGAGGCGGCTATTTAACAGGGGGAGCGATATTGATTAAGTTGGTGGTTGTTTGCTTTGTTTATTTACAAAATTAACATATTATTTTTCTTGGGCAATTGATCAGCTACTTCCTTTGAATTCGCTTACACAACTGTGTGGTCCGCTGTTTCGCATCCCCGTGTCCGGCAATAAGGTAAAATTAAAAATAAAAATCAATACAATTGAATAATTTCTTCCTACAATGTTTGTATTAGCAGAAAAAAGGTGGGCTAAGAACTAAAATCTCGTTTGAAGTGAGAAAGATGTGGGGGAATATACAATTGGCAGAAACAAAACTTTGAGCACTTCAGGTCGAAAACCTAATGTTGTTAGCACCTATATTACGCTGTTTTATTTTTCATAATTTCATTATGATTGTAATATATAAAGTAAATAAATAAAATTTGAGGCACAATATTGTTTGGGAGAATTTTTTTAAGCATATAATATTTTTGGGTGCAAAATGCTTCCAAACATATTATATGTTCACATAACATTATTGAATTTGGATGCAAAAATACAAAATGTTTGGAAATTGACTACCCAAACATATATTGTTTAGACCAATATGCTTTCAAACATATTAAATAATATATGGAAAGAGATCAAACATAATAAATGTTTTGGGCAATAGCAAAAATGTATATGCCTTGAAGGAAAATATTGTTTTTGGGAGTTATATGTTAACAGAAGCAATTTTTTTGTGAGCGTCGTACATACCTTTATCTTTTATATGATTTGCAGCGTGATGGTTATTGATTCTTGTATTAAAGTGTCTAAGTTGAAAACTGTAAATTTTTATGTGATTGTAATCATTAAATCGGTTTTTATAGTATTTTAAAAGTTTAGGTAGCGGATTCTGGCGTGATGAGGTCCAAATGGGACCTACCACTAATTGCAATTAGTGGTTTCACGCAGTTTAAAAAGCAGCGTAAAGATATTTTGCGATTTTTGGATTTTGGAACAAATTATAACAATAACATACTTTCAGACAAATACCGTTATTTAGCAGAATTGTAATCAATTTTTGAATTTCCCCTTTGGTTTCCGTTGGGCTTTCGTAGTACATAATTTTATGTCTTGCCGGCGAGGAAATATATCCATGTAGCGAAACAACAGAGGAAAAAAGCTATTTGAACTTCATAGTAATCATGGTCGATCTAAGTTTTTATAGTTTCTATACATATATCCAGACCCATTCGCCTTTGGGATTTGGCAGAGTTTCCTTTTAGACCAGTTTGAAGTAACACTATGCACATGATACTGCGAAAAACGAGCGTCACTGAAAAAAATCGTATGGTTTTTTTCTTTTCCAACCCAGTTTGTTTCAGAACATTCAACTACCAAACAATATATGTTGCTTGGTACTTATAAAAAGGGTGATTTCTTTTGAGGTTAGGATTTTCATGCATTAGTATTTGACAGATCACGTGGGATTTCAGACATGGTGTCAAGGAAAGATGCCTCAGCTATGCTTTGTTGAACATTCAATCATGAATAGACTTAGCTAACGAGGGCCACATGAGTCGAATTTTCAGTGAATGGGCCCTAGAAAGTTGGCATAGAAAATCCGCTTTTTTATCGAACAAATTTTTGTTTCAGCATTGAGGCTCATTTCTGGTTGAATGGCTACGTAAATACACTTGGCCGCATTGGAGTGAAGAGCCACAAGACAGCCGTTCAAAGAACTGCCCATGCATCCGCGAAAAAATGCACTGTTTGGTGTGGTTTGTACCGCTGGTGAATTATTGGACCGTATTTTTTCAAAGAATGCTGTTGGACGCAACGTTACGGTGCCAAAATGGCGATCGCTATCGTTCGATGCTAACAAACTTTTTGTTGGCCAAAATGGAAGAAGCTGAACTTGGTTGACATGTTGGTTTCAACAAGATGGCGCTACATGCCACACAGCTGCGCGATTTCTATGGCCATTTTGAGGGAAAATTCGGAGAACAATGTGCATCTAAGAGAAATCGACCGGTAAGTTGGCCACCAAGATGCATGCGATTTGACGCTTGTAATTATTTTTTGTGGGCAGTCCAAGTCTAACGTCTAGCAGAAATAAGCGCCAGCAACTTTCGCAGCTTTGAAGACACATTTACGAAGAAATTTAGGGCTATTCGGGCCGAAATGCTCGAAAAAGTTGCCCAAATTGGACTTTCCCGAATGGACCAGCTAAGACGCAGCCGCGGTCAATCATTTTTTAAATGAAATTATCTTCAAAAAGTCAAATGTCATGGACCAATCTAACGTTTCAAATTAAAGAACGCGATGAGATTTTGGAAATTTTATGCGTTTTTTTTTTAAAAAAAAAGTTATCAAGCTTAACAAATCACCCTTTAGGTACCTCCAGCCTGTGAGCAACATCAGGGCTCTACACGGCTCACAAAATAATCGGCTTCTGGTAACAATATACTCCAAACATATTTTGCTTCAACTATAAATTTTTTTATGGTATTGCCCAAACATTTTATTATGTTTGATCTCTTCAATAATAAATATGTTTTTGAAAGCATATTGGTGTAAACAATATATGTTTGGGTAGTCTAAGTTCCAAACATTTTGTATTTTTGCATCCCAAATTCAACTAATGGTTGTCTTTCACAAAAAACCATATGTTTATTATGTGAACATAATAATATGTTTTGGAAGCATTTTGCACCCAAAAATATTATATGCTTAAAAAAATTTCTCCCAAACAATATTGTGCTCAAAATTTATTTATTTTTTATATATTTACAATATAATGCATTATGAAAATAAAATTTGTAATATAGTGCTAACAAACATAGGTTTTCGACCTGAATGCTCAAATTTTGTTTCTGCCCCAATTGTAGAATTCCCCACATACTTTCTCACTTCCACGAGATTATTTTAGTTCTTAGCACCTTTTTTCTGTAATACACATTGTAGAAGATTAATCCAATTGTATGATTTTTTTTATTTTAATTTTAAACCTTTTTGCCGGACGGGGAATTCGAAACAGCGACCACACAGTTTGTTAAAGGATCAAAAGAAGTAGCTGATCAATTGCCGGCAACGGAAAAATAAAATGTTTAATTTTGGTAATAACAAGCAACACCCAGCAACTTAATTTCAATATCGTGCCCTGTTAATAGCGCTCCAAGCTACTAAACACATATATGTTTTAGGTAATTTCTAATTAATATATGTTTGCATCAAGCATATAATATTTAAAACATTTTATGTCGCAAACAATAATATGTTTCTAACATATTTTAACATATATGTCCACATGGTTAATGCTAGTTTATGAACATTATATGCTTGCACTCAAAATATTGTTTTTTAAAAAATTTTGTGTCCAAATTAATGTTTATAGGCCAAACATATGAAAACAAGTCTTTTTCATCCGTGTAGAATCTAATCAAACATGTAAAGCATTATCTGTACTTCTATTAAAGAATTAAAGAAAACTCTCTATATTGTTACAAACAAACTATTATATATGCAATTTGTGCTTTCGAATAGAAGAGCTCACCTTAGTATAAATATATCGAAAAATTTCGTAGGGATAACCTCTCTACCATCGCTTTTTTATTGATATCCCACGGGACTTATCACGCTGGTATCCGCTTCCGCGTGTTATCACATACACAAAGGGTTAATTTTTTATATTGAATCAAATTAAAAAATTAAGTGCCGAAGAAATCATCTAATTCTTTTTAATCAAGTAATTTTTATTGCTATTAATTCTCTGATTGATTACTATAATTTTTGTAATTGAAGAAGTTTTAATCAAAAAATTAATGGGATGAATTAAAAATATATTGAATCAATTTTTTCCTGTGAGGAACTCTAAATTACATATTCTTTCAATATTTTTTAATTGTATGAACTAATTTTGGTGCTTGATATTATCATTTCATGATTTTTCTCTGTACCCACTAATACCTACGTCGATAACATGGCGTCAAATCTGCAGAAAGAATCCTTCACAATCCGAGTGTATTATCTAACTTTAAGCCCCTGGTATATTGCACCAGTATCGCCGCTGATTTCAGTCGCCGCCGTCCATTTTTTGCCAGTCGACGCCGCCGCCAAATATGTCAACTCATCTAGACTCAAATTTAGCCGCCAATTAATCAAAAATATCGATTTAAATTAGAAAAATGTATTAATAATAGTCGTATTTTTTGACCAAATTTTCAAACAATCAATCAATTTCAAGCTGCTATAATAGTTTTGCAAAAATTTATCTCAGAAAATTTAAAGAAATGTAAATTTGATTGTAAGATTAGTTGTACAACTAATCTTATTACCATTCGAATAACTTCAAATTGATTTTATAATAGATAATTGTCCGCCGCCGAATGGAAAAATTACTGCCAATTTCTCATATCCGAAACGAATGATTTCGTTCGACTAGAATGTCCAAAACAGCTGAATTTACAAAGGAAAATCAGCTGTTTATGACATTTTAGTTGAACGAAAGCATTCGTTTCGGATATGAGAAATTGGCTGTTAATATCGGCTTAGCCGTCAAGCCGACGCCACTGGAGAAAAAAATTTAGTGTCAGCCGCCGCCGAAAAAAATGGGTCGGCTTCATTCTCTTACCAGTAGTACAGCCCCCTCTTAAACTCCTTTACAAAAAACATTCAAGGCCCCTTGGACCTCAACTCTGGATAAAGACATTTTATTCAACAAAACCCGACGTTCGAACAAAACAATCGAAACGAAATAGGAAAAAAGACGACCCAGAACTTCAAGCCAACGACAAGAGCACCACAAACGGACTATGAAACGACGAGAAACAGCGACTGCAGCAGCAACACAGTCACATATATCCAAATGAGATTCCAACAACAACAAGGCACTAAATCACCCAACCCAAGCGAAGGAGAAGTGGTGAAAAATCTAAAAGAGATCTATGATGATGCTGCACTGTAGCTGGAATCGATGATGCTATTTTGGGGGGATGTGGGAGGGTTTAAGACGAAAAGAAACGAAGATCCACATTACCCAATCTACATGGCAATGGACTGGGATACATACACAGACGAGTACATAATCATAGATAGCTAGATATGGATGTACCTTTTTCGTGCAAAGACCTCTTGGAGCAGTCGACCGTCATGATGGGATTCGCCTTAGACATTGGAATGTACTGCACTGAGAAGAATGCACACATTCAACAGACGACGCCAGACAAAGAAATTGAGAATAATATGGCTGGCAATTCGTATCACACGTTTATACGCTCGCTCTTGCTTTTCGACGCCATGAACATCATCATTGGCATCTTTATAGCCTAGAATAGTAAGTGCTCTGAAAGATGGGATAGATACACACAAGTTAAGCCCCGCCAAAAAAAAAAAAACTTACACTAACGCGAAAAAGTTCTATGACAATTACATACATATGCATATTTCGTTATATTTATACAAACCTTGCACTCGATATTATTAGCCTCGGCATGACGACTGGCCAAGTAATTTTGTTATATACAAAAGACCGAACATTTTTCTATAGAAATAAAATTTTGACAAAAATTTTCTATAGAAGTAAAATTTTTAAACAAAATTTTCTATGGGATATAAAAGTTTTGACAAAATTTTTATAGAAAGTAAAATTTTAAACAAAATTTTCTATAATTTTTATTTCTAAGTGATTGTGGATGGACAATTGGAGGAGTTGGAATTCGCAGAAATTTGGTAGACAAAAGTGGAGAAAGATGTGCCGTTACTCCCCCTGCAACGAATCCCAAGTAAAGTTATTTAGTTTTATATATATATTTTAGTTCTAATAGAAATTAAATTACGGACAATATTTTTATATACCCGTGGTAAAAATCGTAGATAAAATTTTGGAAAAATTTTCTATAGTAATAAAATTATGACAAAATTATTGATAAAATTTTATTTTATTTATAGCTTCTAATCTGTGGCTTCAATAAAAATTTTTGGCTTTTCGAGGCCATTGAGCTCTGTAGAGCAAGAAGCCCATCCTTATCTGGACAACACCTTACGAATTTTTTAAACGTATCGAAAGTATAAGTAAACAAATCATACGACAATGTCGAAGTCAATTAAGAAAAGAATTCCGAAAATCTGCCGCGACATAAAATTTTTGGGCAAGAAAACTGGCGAATATTAGCGAAATGCTATAAGAAGCCTATCAAAAAATGGGTGAAAAATCTAGAAATCCATACTACCATATACACCTCGTAAGTGTTTACATTTAATTTAACGATTCCAATTTGAAATAACGTTTTCTTTATTTTTTTTTTTTCTTTTTTTTAAACAGTTATAAAGCAAGTGTATAAAAATAAATAAAATAATAATCTAAATACAATTTTCTATAACAGTAAACTTTTTGATAACATTTTTTATATAGAATACAATATTAACATAACAATTTTTTAAACGCCAGTAAAATTCAACAAAATTTCTAATAGAAAATAAAATTTGGAGCACATTTTTTAAAAGTAAGTACATTTTTTACTACATTTCGCTACAGGCATACAATTTTGACAAAAAATTTTTTAGGCAGAAAATAAAATTTTGACAAAATTTTCTAATGAAACAATAAAAATGTGACACAAATTTCCGGCATAAATAAAGAGCTTACATTTTAAACTTTCTATAAAATAAATTTTTTTAAAAAACCTTTCTATAGCAAAAAAATTTAGTACAATAAAAAAAATTTTAAACTTTCTATTGATAACAAAATTTTTGGCATATATTTGGGTTTATAGAAATAAAATTTTGGGCACAATTTCTAAAGTAGTAAATTTTTTGACTAATTTTCTATAGGCATACAATTTTGACAATTTTTACAGAAATAAAAATTTTGACAAAATTTCTATAAAATGAAATTTTGAGCAAAATTTCTAAGAAAATAAAATTTTGAGCAAAATATTTTTTTGTTTGGAGTCTTTAGCCAATTTTAGTGATTATTTTTTGGCTCGAAAAGTTCGATTGTGATGAATGAAGATATTTGATCTATTTCCTATCTCTATGGAACGCGATCTTCAAACTGTCTCATTTTTCTACACGAAATTTTATTCGATTTTGGCTCTCGGCTGTCCGTTCTCTATCTATCTATCTATCAGTCTCCCGTTGTCACCGTCCATATCCTCATTAAATCTACTTTCTTCTTATTTGATGTACGTATAAAAATATCCTCACTATCCCTTCTATTAAAAATCTAATTGTTTATTTGCAAATAAAAACTTAGTTCAATGGCAAAAGTTCGCATTAAACAATCACTCTTTTTTGAAAAAAATACATAAACATTAAAAAGCAGAAAGCAGTACCAGAAACACAATGAATCAAAATACAAGTTTCCTTTGAATATTTAATTTATTCCATTTCAAATATTCAAATATTTTATCTTTGATTTTTTTAATTTTAACATCTTTGAATTCTTTTATCCAAATCAATATTGCAAATAATAATAATAAATAATATAACAAATAAATTTATACAAGAACAAGTAGGAAAGTCTAAAAGTCACGGCGGGCGCACTATATTATACCATATTATACCAAACATTTGTGTGCGCATCTCAAACTACTTTCAAATTTTCTGGGAGCTATGTAAAGATTTTGCATTTCCAGATACAAATACCTATAATGGTGAGAATTTGTGTACGAAACACTAGAATTAAAATTTAAAATCGGCTAACTCCATTGGATGAAGCAGCAATGTTTCTAAAAAAAATATGGGAAATGTTAGCGAGCAGAAATTTTAATGGAATTGTACAAAAGAGCATTTATGATTTTATCAGGTGATACCTATGTATTCCCAATATAGGAAATTTAGCTATATATTTGCAATTTTTACTACTCATTCAGTGGCGATTTTTACAAGGTTAGATCTTCCGCCAAGATATGTTGTCAAGTGTGGGTTGTGGTTGGTCCGTCGGGCGGCTTGGAGACTTTATTTAAAACTCACGCGTTCTGTGGAAATTCTGGCACTAACAAGGATATGACAAAGATTTGGGAATCAATCAACAGAGTTTTATGTAAAGAGTGGGGCATTATTGTCGCATATTTGTATAGAACCGGAAAACCGAATATATTTGGAGGTTTTTCAAAATCTGAACCAAAACCTATCGAGTCAATTGAGGAAAAATCCCCATTGGAAATGCGTGTAAAAAATATGAAAGCAGATCTTTTCATATTTCCCCACTCATATTTTCGCCCAACATAGTCATCTAAACTGATTTTGACTCACATTTTGAAATGTATAGCTAGCCATAATAATTCGCAATCTCTGAAAATTTCAAGTAAATTGGCACGTATATTTTTGCCCCAGTGGTCCATATGAGTGTAAATCGGCACGTCAAAGATATAATATTGGGAGCTATATCTAAATCTTGAACCGACTTTGGCTGATAAATTTTGCATGTTTTTCGACACTCCTAAATATTGTATGTACGGATTTTGAAGGTTATCGTGTTGATAAATACGCATGACCAAATCGTGATAGATATATACTGACAGCTATATTAAATCTGAAACCGATTTTTCCAAAATCAATAGGGATTCGTCTTTGAGCGAAAAAGACCCATACCAAATTTTCAGGACAATGGACTACAAACTGCGAGTTTGTACTTTGCACAACAAAATACATCAACAATAGAGCAGATGGACACATTATAAATATCAATTATATTTTTGAATAATCTTTACATTTATCCATATTTCTTTGAGTGAACAACGAATAAAACAACTTTACGATTGTTACTACCAAACACATAATTCCTTCTTAAACTGAAAGTATTTCATTTCAAATAATAAACTAAATATAATATGTTTTCAATATTTTGAACTCAACCAATAATGTTCAAATTTGAGGACAGATCGGACTGTATTTTTGTGCAGCAAAATCATGAACAGACAGATTAGCTTAATTCTATAGAGCCTATCGGTGGTATACTAAAAGATGGGTCCTACATGACTATACAATATATATTTTGTTTTGATCACTTACTTTGAGGTGATTGTTATTGAAGAAATTATTTTTTTTCACTTTTGTTAGAAATTGAGGTGATTGTCTTATTGAGAAGAAATGTTTCTGTACGACACAAATGTTTCTGTTACGCCACCAAATGTTTTCTGTTACGCCACCAAATGTTTCTGTAACGACCACCAAATGTTTCTGTACGCCAGATGTTTTCATGATAGCACGTAAGCCACTGTTGTTTAGAGTTACCATTGCCCAATAAAACGTAAGGGGATTATCGTGGTCTTGAATTACCTTGTTTTAAATCCAAACCGGCTTCTCCAAGTGGTTTCACTGGCAATGTGGAACGCCGTTCGACTCGGCTATAAAAAGAGGTCCCTTGTCCATTGAGCTTAACATGGAATCGGGCAGCACTCAGTGATAAGAGAGAAGTTTCACCAAATCATGGTATCACAATGGACTGAATAAAGTCCTAAGTGAGTCTGATACAATCGGGCCTGCCAACCGTAAAAACTAACTAACTAAGCCTAAATTCAAAGTGTTTCGCATTGATAAAGAAGTTATCGCGCTTTAACCAGAGCTAAATCAGTTTTATACCGGACGACAGTGCGGCTCGTGTCGAACATATCCCATATAATGTTGGCAGCATTATAAAGTAAAGTCCGAAGGCATAATCGATACTGCGCTGTTTATGCGGATCGAT
>PGFW01017505.1:11235-21901 GCA_003123925.1 Haematobia irritans | reverse complement strand
AGGGATTAATGATCTGTTTCGACAAAAAAAAAACAAATTCAATATAAAATATTTTTTGATAATTTATTCCTTTGGTTTTTTGTGTCTTTTTGTTTCTACTTAGCTTACCCCATTCCTGTTGTTTGTCCCACTGCTGTTGATGGATTATTTAGAGACACCGTTGAGGAGGAGGATGTCTGTCGAAAATCTAAACCATTTTCCATAATACTAGTATTTGAATTGCTGCTATTTGACGATGGGTTTCCATGTCCACTACTTCGTATTCTATCTCTATCGGATACGGATAAATCACCTCCTGCACTTGATCTTGCTTGCGTGGAGGAGGAAGGAATTGATTGTCTGGAAATTGATGTTGTTGCTGCAGTGGCCAATGAAGCCGCTGTCGCCAATGAATTGGTGGGATTTGAGGAAGCTGTCACCATAGTGGTTGACGACGATGTTAATAAGGAGGAGGAGTTCGATGTTGTTATAGCACTAGTGCCTTGGGCAGCTGTAATACATATTTTATATTTATATATATTTTTTGATATATAGTAGATCTTGTCATATGGATGCAAAAGGATGTTAGTGTAGTTCATGTGTGAATGCTATAAATATTGTATTTAAAATTGTGTATAATTCAATTAATTCAAAGACCCTATGAAATAATTTTCCATGAAATTTTAGGTTAATCAAATAATTAAACGCAGTTCTTTAACCCAGATTCCATCAGGTAAATTACAAGATTCCAAATTCCAGCAAGTAAATTACCATTACCATAAAGTCATTGATATGTGAAAATATTCTCCACTTCACACCAGGGATGGAAAATGCAGTACTATAGTACTTTTTTCAATACTTTTTCAACCTGGTCAGTACCGTAGTACCCCCGCGAATGATTTAGTACTTTTTGTGTAGACATTTTTGAGCCGATATCAGATTTATGGTACACTAGTTTTGACAAAATATGTTAATATTTTGAGAAAGTTTTTAAGAAACTTATTTGCTAATAGTCTTTTACAATTTTGGCAAAACAGACAAGTTCATGCGGGAAGAAAATCTCGATTTTGTAAAAGCCATAGTCAAAAACACGATTTTATTGAATTTCAATAATGTTTTAGTCGAAAAAAGCATGTGATTCTATATTACGCTTCCACACGAATACTTTATAGATAAGAAGTTATTGATCGCGTACAAAAAAAATGCGAACCATTCAAGGTCGAAACTTGAGACAAAAATAATCTACCGACATTTAGAGAAAATATTACCAAAAAAAATATTTCGCAAAAATGTTGTCAAAATTTTATTTCTACAAAAAATTTTGTAATTTTTTTTTCTTTTGGAAAATTTCATTTTATTTTTTTGTCAAAATTTTGATTTCTATAGAAAATTTTGTCACAATTTTGATGTCTATAGAAAGTTTTGTTAAAATTTTGTTTCTATATTAAATTTTGTCAAAATTTTGTTTCTATTGAAAATTTTGTCAAAATTATATTTCTACAGAAAATTTTGTCAAAATTTTATTTTTATAAAAATTTTTATCAAACATTTTTTTTATAGAAAATTTTGTCAAAGTTTTATTTCAATAGAAAATTTTGATTTCTATAGAAAATATTGTCAAAATTTTGATTTCTATAGAAAATTTTGAAAAAATTTATTTCTACAGAAAATGTTGTCAAAATTTTATTTCTATAGAAAATTTTGTCAAAATTTTATTTCTATAGAAAATTTTGTCAAAATTTTATTTCTATAGAAAATTTTGTCAAAATTTTATTTCTATAGAAAATTTTGTTAAAAATTTATTTCAATTTATCTACAGAAAATTTATGAAATACCATGAATTCTATAAATCTACCAAACCGTGATTACAATACTGTAGTCTTTGTAAGCAGATATATAACTAAAAAATGTAAAAATTGTGGATTCGACAAACAAAATTTTATTTTCTTAAAAATTTACTCTAAAGGTGCTCTTGACAATAATCTTCCAATGGAATTTTTGTTGAAATTTTGTGAAAAGTACTTTTTCGCTCAAAAAAATACCTTTTTTGTACTTTCTTAAAAATTGTATTTTCCATCCCTGCTTCACACTTAAAAGAAATTGCTAATAATAACCGCAAAGAAGTTTGTGGTCTCAACAGTTTTTTTCTGCCTACAAGGGGAGGAAGTCTTGTTTCCCAAAACAGCAAACTAATTAACCCTGTTTCGACTAAAAAATCGTACACTTTTAATTCAGTATAGTGTCAGACTCACTTAAGCTATTCAGTCCATTGTGATACCATATTGTGATACTGCCAACTGACAGCTCTATCGTAAAGCTTGACATTTTTAAGGTTATACGTACTCAAAAAGTTTTAACATACGAGCGTTATTTCTTTTATTTTAACGCAACTGAAAAGATTCTTCTCGCCCCAAAAATGGAACTAAATCGTGAACATTCCGTGCGATAAACATAAAACAGTATTTGTCGTTGGTACGGCGAATTCAAACGAGATGGTAGTTCACTCTAAAACGAATTTCGTGAAGGTCGTCCAGAATCATTTTTTTGTTCCAGAAACCATTGATGCTGTGCGTCAATCGTCAAGGTATTTCTATCGTGAGATTGAGACAACCTTAAGCATTAGTGGGGAACAAGCATATAACAGGTTGGCTGATAAGTCCCCGGTCTGACACATAGATGGCGTCGCTAGTATTAAATGCATATTATTTGTATATAGTACCAACCTTGAAATGATTCGTGTCAAAATTTGACGTATGTAAGTCAATTAGTTTGTGACATAGAGCGTCTTTTGTGAAGCAACTTTTGTTATTGTGAAAAAAATGGAAAAAAGGAATTTCGTGTTTTGATAAAATACTGTTTTCTGAAGGGAAAAAATACGGTGGAAGCAAAAACTTGGCTTGATAATGAGTTTCCGGACTCTGCCCCAGGGAAATCAACAATAATTGATTGGTATGCAAAATTCAAGCGTGGTGAAATGAGCACGGAGGACGGTGAACGCAGTGGACGCCCGAAAGAGGTGGTTACCGACGAAAACATCAAAAAATCCACAAAATGATTTTGAATGACCGTAAAATGAAGTTGATCGAGATAGCAGAGGCCTTAAAGATATCAAAGCAACGTGTTCGTTATATCATTCATCAATATTTGGATATGCGGAAGCTCTGTGCAAACACATCTGTGCCGCGCGAGCTCACATTTGACCAAAAACAACAACGTGTTGATGATTCTGAGCGGTGTTTGCAGCTGTTAACTCGTAATACACCCGATTTTTTCCTCGATATGTGACAATGGATGAAACATGGCCCATCACTACACTTCTGAGTCCAATCGACAGTCGGCTGAGTGGACAGCTACCGGTGAACCGTCTCCGATGCGTGGAAAGTCTCAGAAGTCCGCTGGTGTAAAGTAATTGGCCTCTGTTTTTTGGGATGCTCATGGAATAATTTTTATCGACTATTGAGAAGGGAAAAACCATCAACAGTGACTATTATATGGCATTTGAAGGTCGACCCCATATGAAGAAGAAAAAAGTGTTGTTCCACCAAGATAACGCATCGTGCCACAAGTCAGTGAGAACGATGGCAAAAATTCATGAATTGGGCTTCGAATTGCTTCCCCACCCACCGTATTCTCCAGATCTGGCCCCAGCGACTTTTTCTTGTTCTCATACCTCAAAAGGATGCTCGCAGGGAAAAAATTTGGCTGCAATGAAGAGATGATCGCCGAAACTGAGGCCTATTTTGAGGCAAAACCGAAGGAGTACTACCAAAATGGTATCAAAAAATTGGAAGGTCGTTATAATCGTTGTATCGCTCTTGAAGGGAACTATGTTGAATAATAAAAACGAATTTTGACAAAATAAATGTGTCTTTCTTTGTTAGACCGGGAACTTATCAGGCAACCTGTTATATTCAATATTGCATGAACATTTAAGCGTTAAAAAAATTTTTTGTCAATCGCTCAAACAAGGCTCGTGTCGATTGGTTGAAATAAATACTCTAAAATTCTGATCGCAGTGCTACGCAAAACGTTTTTGACATCGTTGACAGGTTATGAATCGTGGATTTATGAGTCCAAAAGTAAACAGCAGACGACTGTTCGACACCTGAAGAAGCGGTTGATGTGTTAAGAATAAATGTTTTGGAGATACCTCAGAGTGGTAAAAGTTACTTCGACAATTGGTTCAATCGCATGCAAAAGAGTATAGATCTGAATGGGGAATATTTTGAAAAACAATCCCAGCAAAAAATATGTTAATTGTAAATTTGGAAGCAGTAATATTATATTGTCCATGCTGTAGACACAACTTTTTCTCAAAACATTTGCAGTGCAGAATACAGCGCTTATTTCTACACATATAAGACAAACAATGTACTTAAAATAGGTAAATAATGGTGGTGCTGAAATTAGTGCAGCTGAGTTGCACTACGTTAGCGGTGTGCTTCGTCTCTCGCTTGCTACGTTGCACTCCTGTAAAGAACTCGTGTGTATGTACTTTATCGCGACTTCTTACGAACTATGTGGCAGTTACGATTTCATGCTTTCCACATTCATATTTTGTGCTTCTGAAAGCCTAAAATTCATACATAGAATAGTAGCGACATTTAAGTGGCACATTTCTTTATAAATTCATCGATGAATTCCTTTCTTACTTTACAAAGCTGATGAGAATTCAGCAACTTTTTTGTTGGGGGACAGCGATATTCGATGATTAGTAGTTGTTTTTTCTCTAATACCGAAATATAAAAGTGATAATGTGCCCAATTTAATTTAATTGGTTCAACAAATTTTTTATTTGAAACAAAACAATCACAAAAATTAATTGTACTAATCCACATAGTCGATATTGCGATTGACCAGGAACCTTTGTATATAAAGTTACCATGTGGTTCACAATGGACTGAATAGTCTAAGTGACCTGATATATCGGCATGCCACATAACTAACCTAACCTTGTATATAAACAGGACATGCTATCCACACAGAAAAAAATATCACCAAGATTTTTCTAATTAAAAATTTATTTGAATTTTAAAAAATAATCAATTAAAAATTTAATTGGTTTAAAAAAAATTTTAATTGAAACAAAAATCAATCACAAAAATTAATTGTACCAATTAATTTTTTAATTGTACCAATTATTTTTTATTGAAATAATTAACTTTTTAATTGACTTTGGTGATTGATACTATCATTTCTGTGATTGAAGACATTTCAAATTAACAATAATTGTAGAGGTGTGGCGCGTGACTGAAATGTCACTCACGCACATTCACGAAGCAAAATTTCATTCACGCACGATACGTGTGGTAGCCAATCCCACTCACGCACATTCACGAAATGAAATGTCAATCGCTCAAACAAGGCTCGTGTCGATTGGTTGAATAAATACTCTAAAAATTTCGATCGCAGTGCTACGCCAAAACGTTTTTGACATCTTGACAGGTTATGAATCGTGGATTATGAGTCCAAAAGTAAAAGCAGACGACTGTTCGACACCTGAAAAGCGGTTGATGTGTTAGAATAAATGTTTTGGGAGATACCTCAGAGTGGTAAAAGTTCTTCGACAATTGGTTCAATCGCATGCAAAAGAGTATAGATCTGAATGGGAATATTTTGAAAAACTAATCCAGCAAAATATGTTAATTGTGAATTTGGAACAGTAATATTATCCATGCTGTAGACACTACTTTTTTTCACAACATTTGCAGTGCAGAATACAGCGCTATTTTACACATTAAGACGACAATGTACTTAAAATATGTAAAAAATAGGTGGTGCTGAAATTAGTTGCAGCTGAGTTGCACTACGTTAAGCGTTGCTTGTCTCTCGCTGCTAGTTGCCTCCTGTAAATGAGAGTTTGTGTGTGTACTTTCATTCGCGACTTCTTACGAATAATGTGGCAGTACGATTTCATGCTTTCCACATTCATATTTTGTGCTTCTGAAAGCCTTAAAATTCATACATAGAAGTAGCGCATTTAAGTGGCACATTTCTTTATAAATTCATCGATGAATTCCTTTCTTACTTTACAAAGCTGCCGAGAATTCAGCAAGTTTTTTGTTGGGGGACAGTGATTTTCGATGATTAGTAGTTGTTTTTTCTCTAATACCGAAATATAAAAAGTGATAATGTGTCCAATTTATTTAATTGGTTCAACAAATTTTTTATTTTGAAACAAAAAATCAATCACACAAAAATTAATTTGTACTAATCCACATAGTCGATATTGCGTATTGAACCAGGACCCTTTGTATTATAAAGCTTCACCAATGTGGTATCACAATGGACTGAATAGTCTAAGTGAGCCTGATTATATCGGGCTGCCACATAACACTAAACCTAACCTTGTATATAAACAGGACATGCTATCCACACAGAAAAAAATATCACCAAGATTTTTCTAATTAAAAAATTATTTTGAATTTTAAAAAATATCAATTAAAAATTTAATTGGTTTTAAAAAAAATTTTAATTGAAACAAAAATCAATCACAAAAATTAATGTGTACCAATTAATTTTTTAATTGTACCAATTAATTTTTTAATTTGAAATAATTAACTTTGTTAATTGACTTTGGTGATGATACTATCATTTTCTGTGATTGAAGACATTTCAATTAACAATTAAATTGTAGAGGTGTGCGCGTGACTGAAATTGTCACTCACGCACATTCACGAAGCAAAATGTTCATTCACGCACGATACGTGTGGTAGCCAATCCCACTCACGCACATTCAACGAAAATGAAAACCAGTACTCATGCACTCAAGTTCACGCACGATTTCACGACAATTCACGTGATACACGACAAATTCACGAGACTCACGACATTTTCCAAACGGAAATCAGCAAAGGTAACAAAATTCAAAAATAGAATATAGTTCGAGACTAAATTAATTTCAGTTAGGTTAGGTTAGGTTAGGTTAGGTTATGTGGCAGCCCGATGTATCAAGCTCACTTAGACTATTCAGTCCATTGTGATACCACAGTGGTGAAACTTCTCTCTTATCACTGAGTGCTGTTGCCCCGATTCCATGTTTAAGCTCAATGACAAGGGACCTCCTTTTTATAGCCGAGTCCGAACGGCGTTCCACATTCCAGTGAAACCACTTAGAGAAGCTTTTGAAACCCTCAGAAATGTCACCAGCATTACTGAGGTGGGATAATCCACCGCTGAAAAACTTTTTTGGTGTTCGAATTCGTAGCAGGCAATCGAACCACGACCTTGTGTATGCAAGGCGGGCATGCTAACCATTTGCACCACGGTGGCTCTCAGTTAACATACGAGTATGAAATTAATCTAGATTTTTTTTCGTGCAGCGTGATTTTGCAGAAATTTTATTCACGCACATTCACGAACCGATTTTATTTCTCACGCATGACATATTTATTTTAGTCCCATTCACGCACATTCACGAGACTTGCTTTGGATTTTGTTCACGACTCACGTGAAATCCGCGTGTCACCAAAATTTGTGTCACGTGCACACCTCTAATTAATTGGATCAATTAATTTTCGTGATGAAGACCAAAAATATTTTTTTTCAGTGCAACAACAATTCTTTGCAATTTTTTTTAGAAATCGATGACATTTTTTTATTTTTTTTTTTTGGTTGCAAAACTAAATTGCAATTTAATTTCTTTACGAAATATGCCTTAATTATATTCACGTAGTATTGAATAGTTCGATTTTTTTGTTCGATAGTTGATAAATAATTTAAATAAATAATTAAAAAAAAATAAAATTGAAACCATCAAAAACGGGATAAGTTTTTGATTGGATTATCTGGTATCAAGAATGTTGTTTGCTGGGAATTCTTTGGAAAAATATTTTGGAAGCTTCTTCAATATAAGCATTTTTCCAGTGCTACTATTTATTGGGTTATTAGGAAAAATGTCAGAGGTAGATCACGGTGAACATCTACAAAATTTTTTTCTCTACTGGAAATTAAATTAACACCCATGCTCCGATATCCGCCTTCAATTCCACTTCCACTATTCACGTCAAATCACGAACGTGAAAATTTTGGTGTTCTTAAATTCCACGTTCTTTTTTTTGAAACTTTTTCTGTAACAGCTGGGTTGCAGAAATCACCCAAAAAATTTCACTGAGAGCGGAAATCAAAATAAGTGGGAATTAATAGACTTATTATAATTTATTATTTTTTTTTAAATTAAAAATGACTCAGTTTTAATAAAACTCATGTATTAAATATAAAACATTTCAATTTTTTTACGCGAGTACTTTTTTTTAACCGGAAATACACATATCTTGGACATAATTCAACTTTCACCAAGACTTTTGCAAGTAAATTGATTTCACGAAAATTCGGTGAAAGTGGATTGTATGACACAAAAAATCGTGGAAATTGATTCACATTCACCTGGAAGTGGATTTGGGAACATGGGCATAAATCTGATGATGCGATCACATCGGAGCTCGTGCCCACGAGGATTTCAATCGACCGGAATTAATTATTTTAATATTTTCCCACTTTTTAATTGCTTGAAATTAATGCAAAAGCAATGTCTGGATAAGTAGTTGAGGTGAAAAACTGCTTACCAAAAGCATTTTGTGCCATACCGCCAAAAATACCATTTGATGAGAACAATGGCTTACCGTTACAGGACGGTTTCGGTTACCATACATCAAATTTTCATGAGTACTACCACGTAGTATATCGATTTGTTATTTATTACTCACGTCGTTTGCTCATATCCCCGTCTGCACTTACAATTTAGTTCTTGGTAATGCTGGCAGAGAACTACTTTCCACATAGAAATTGACTTTACGAAAGTGGCCAAGGTTTCCATTTATTGCTCACCAATTTTTGAACGAATTACCTCAAGATTTATTTAGACAAAATTTTCAATCAATTTTCTTAATCGACTTACGGCCCATTTTCATGTAGCTTCGTTAGGCTTTTAACTGCCATTAAACAGAAAGAAAAATGGAAATATCTTTTCTCTAGTTAAATTTAACTGAAAAATTATTTCAGCAGTTAAGTTTCTTAACTGGCATATGGGAATATATACGCAAAATGGCATATTGTAGATATCACGGTTTAAAAGTTCGTTAGCTAACGTAGCACTAACGGAGCTTCATGAAAATGGGGGGTAGTGTTTTTAATTTGATTAAAAAATTTATCGTTTCAAATAAATTTTTAATTTAAATTTAAAAATTTTTACGTATATTGGTTTTTACATAGTATTCAGAATTTGATTAAAAAGTTAATTGTATCAATTAGGTTTTTAATTACAAATTTAAAAATGTTCAGTCATTGTCTTAATGTTACTTGTTTGATTAAAAGAAAAGTTGTTTGTCTAAATTATTATTATTATTTTTTTTTATTGAGAAAGTTTTCGACTTCATTCAACTATTTTATTGGTAATATTTTGGCGATATTATTTTTCTGAGTAATAATGATGAAATTGTTTATCCATAAAACTGGGTAGGTTAGGTTAGGTTTAGTGGCACCACTAAATTATAAAGTACAAAAAAGGTATTTTTTGAGCGAAAAAGTACTTTCACAAAAATTTCAACAAAAAATTCCATTGGAGATTATTAGTCAACGAGCACTCTTTAGAGTAAATTTTAAGAAAATAAAATTTGGTTGGTCGAATCACAATTTTACATTTTTTAAGTTATATATCTGCTTACAAGATCACAGTATTGAATCACGGTTTGGTATTATAGTATCACATGGTATTTCATAAATTTTCTGTAGATATAATTGAATAAATTTTTAACAAAATTTTCTATAGAAATAAAATTTGACAAAATTTTTCTATAGAATAAAATTTTGACAAAATTTCTATAGAAATAAAATTTTGAAAATTTCTATAGAAAATTTGACAACATTTTCTGTAGAATAACATTTTTTGCAAATTTTCTATAGAAATCAAAATTTGACAATATTTTCTATAAGAAATCAAATTTTCTATGAAATAAAACTTTGACAAAATTTTCTATAAAAAAAAATTTGATAAAAATTTTTATAAAAAAAAATTTTGACAAAATTTTCTGTAGAAATATAATTTTGACAAAATTTTCATAGAACAAAATTTTGACAAAATTTAATATAGAAACAAAATTTAACAAAACTTTCTATAGACATCAAATTGTACAAAATTTTCTATAGAAATCAAAATTTTGAAAAAATAAAATGAATTTTCCAAAAGAAAAAAAATACAAAATTTTTTGTAAAATAAAATTTTGACAACTTTTTTGCGAAATATTTTTGGTAATATTTCTTAAATGTCGTAGATTATTTTTTTCTCAGTTCGACCTTGAGGTTCGCATTTTTTTTTTTGTACGCGATCAATAACTTCTTATCTATAAAGTGTTCGTGTGGAAGCGTAATATAGAATCACATGCTTTTTCGACTAAAACATTCTTGAAAGTCAATAAAATCGTGTTTTGACTATGGCTTTACAAAACGATTTTCTTCCCGCATGAACTGTCTGTTTTGCCAAAATTTAAAAGACTATTAGCAAATAAGTTTCTTAAAACTTTCTCAAATATATAATATTTTGTCAAAACTAGTGTACCAAAAATCTGATATCGGCTCAAAAAGTCTACACAAAAAGTACAATCATTCGCGGGGTACACGGTATGACCCAGGTTGAAAAAGTATTGAAAAAAGTACTATAGTACTGCATTTTCCATCCCTGGTGTGAAGTGAG
>PGFW01017503.1:26130-38243 GCA_003123925.1 Haematobia irritans | reverse complement strand
ATAAAGAAAGTATTTGCATAAATTTGGTTTTGCATGCCTCATGATGATGCCTCACGGAATTTTAGATAGCGATAGCAACGATAGTGGGATGAGCTCGGTATGGACCCATGGAAAAAATTCCTGTTGCATGTCAATAAAGCAGTTGGCAACTTGTAGCTTAAGTTCGGTATGCAGTGTTGCATATCGGTACTTTGCAGAATATCCTTATTGGTACGCAATAGGAATTTTACCAAGAGCTGCAGACGGAGCATTATGCAATAAAGAACAAAAATCTTAATTATTTCTCAATATAAAGTATTTCAGATAAATTTGAGTTTGTATGTCAAATTACCGCTAATGACGCTACATGAAATAGCGATACATGGGATGAGCTCGGTATCGGCGTATAGAAAAAATTCCTGTTGCATGTCAATAAAGCTGCTGGCAAGGTGTAGCTTAAGCTCGGTAAGCAGGTCTTGCGAAAGTTGCAGTTGCGTTCAAAAAATCATGAAAATTTTTCCAATTAAAGTCTTAATTGAGTTTTAAAAAATTTTCAATTAAAATTTTAATTGATTCAAAAAATTTTTTAATTGAAACAATAACCAATCACAAAAGTATATAATATCAATTATTTATTTAATTGGATCGATTTTTTTAATTGACTTTCAATTATTATTTTTAATTGACTATCATTTCTGTGATTGAGACATTCAATCACAAAGCCATCATTATCGATTGTTTACATTTTGTTCCCATAAAGTATACATGACGGAAAGTTATTTTCTGCAAATTACCGCTGAATTGCATACGAGACCTAAGCCCGGTATGCACATCTAGCGGAAATTTCGTTTGAGTGTCAATAATGCGCCGTCTAGACTAAAAATTTTTCCGGACGACAGTGCTCGTGTCGAACATATCTCAGATATTGTCCACACTATAAGTTAAGTCCGAAGAAAATAATCGATACTGCTGCATGTTTATGAGATCGATAACACATTTACCGATTAATTAGTCATCGGCGACAATTCGTATCGATTGGCCACACTGTAAGATTCTTTACAAACACAGACATTCCATCCGGAAAAACTTATAGTCTGGACGACACATAACACACTTTTCTCATGTATTTCTTATGGAAGCAAATGTAAACAATCGGTAACAATGCATATCTTATGGGTAGCGGAAATTTCGTTAGAGGTGGATACCGGCCTTTATGGGAGAAAATGTAAAAAAAAATCGATAATGTCGCTCGAACGAAATTCTTTGCAGCAAAAACCAATGCATAAGTGATTGTAATCCGAAACAAAACCTCGATTTTGCAAACTTTTTCGGGTTTTCGTCTTTTTCAAAATTTAACAAAGTTGAGTTTTGTACTTTTTTATAATTTTTTGAAATTTGGAAAATCTGACTTTGAAGTTCCGATTTTTTAAAAAATTTGTAAATATCGACTTCCCGACCTTTTAAGTTTTTGATCAGCTGTTAAAATTGATAATTTTACACGTATTTTCATATTTTCCTACATCGTAAAAATGTGCCGTTTTTAAAATAATGTTTAAAATAATATATATCGTCTACAGATACATGGAAATATTTGCACCACATGTCCCATATTTTAATGTAATGACGAGTTTTCGAGTTTTTCGTTGAATATCGATTAGTTGATACCGGCTAAATTAAAAGTCAAATTTTAAAATAAGAAAAGGTCAATTTTATTGCAGAAGTCTATTAGACGTTTGTATCCCTAACAATGGGCTTAGTGAAGAATAAGTAAACAGTCGATAACGAAGTTTCAACGAAATTTTTAGGTAAAAAAAATAATGTAGGCACTAGAAATTTCGCTTCAAGTGCATACTACTTTAGCTTGCAGGGTCTAATTATACCGATTAGAGAATCAGTATTAATATATTTCTCCCATATTTAACCTCACAATTTTTGTGTCGGCCTACGTGACTTTTATCGTATTTTTTACCCAGATTATAATTAAATATATATTAGGAGAAAATCCAAACATCAATTTGTAAAATAAAATGATTAAAACTGTGCCATGGATTATCACACACAACCACATATTTTATTTTGTGATATCAAAAACCAGTAGCATTTTTGCGAAAACGTTAAACCGAGGAATGAAATAAAAACAACTCAGAAATCCCATAAAAAATTCATTTAAATATACACACACCATATTTTTTCAGCTAGGTACATATGTAGGTACATATTCAAAATCAGTCAAACAGATACTACTAAATAAAATCGCGTAAATCGGCTTGGATTGATTTAATGAACTTTTCAACTTTCCTCTGAGCTTCGTTTGGATTTTGTTGTCATTGTTCATTAATGGAGGGTAATTTTTCATCTCTTGTTTTCCTAATGTTAACGTGATTAACTTAGGAATTCCCAAATAGGTCTATAACTTCTGTATGGTCAAATTGCACACGTGTTGCCTGTGGCACAGTGTACAAGGGGATAATAAAAATATCACTTTGCCATTTTCTTTTTCTTAATTAATATACAATATCAGCATACTAATACCAATGATAATGGACAATATTCGACTATACCATGTGACATTGTTTATTCAAATTCCACCTACGCTAATTTTCAGATAAGTCTTAATTATCGACCGCACACATTTGATATGGGTCTGGCATATATATATAAGGATCCACCGGTTTATTTGTTTGTATTTGGAACTCTATTTTGTGAAAGGGGAAACATTTTTGCATGCTAATTTGTCATATTAGTAGAAAACTTGATTTATCAAATACCTAATTATGCACTTCTTTAATAAGATTAATTTTTTTCTTATTTGCAATCCAAATAAGAATTTCGAAAAAATGATGTAGAGTTGAGACAATATATTTCACACATAGAGGAAAACATTCTTTAATAAGATCAAATAATTCCAAGGAGACGCAGCGGTACAATTGATTACATGGCCGCCACTTCTTCTTCGTTCGACTATTTCAAAATTTCGACTTTGGTCAATATAAAAAGTTGATAAAAATCGATTTTCAAAACTATCAAAAACCGAAGATGAAGATTACAAAAATTCGACATCTGTAAAGAGTAGAGCCTCTCTGGGTGTTAGCATGCCACAGAAAGAAGAGATCAAATCCCTTGGGGAATCGGCTTTTTAATATGGCTTATATATAATTTTAAATGGAACCGATAATGGAACATTTTTGCATGGTTGTTTTAGAAGACCATATACTAACACCACACACCAAAATTTCAAACGCGATCGATTAAATTTTGATCGCTCTAGAGGCTCCGGAGGTCAAATCTGGGCGATCGGTTTATATGGGGGCTATATATATATTATGGACCGATATGAACCAATTTTTGCTATGTTGTTCAGAGACCATATACTTAATAACATGTCCACAAATTTCAGCCGGATCGATGAAATTTGCTTCCTCTTCAGACGGATCCCGCAAAACCAAATCTGGGGATGGTTTATATCGGGGGCTATAATAATGTATGGACCGACTATGGACCAATTTTGCATGGTTTGTTAAAACCGAATAGGTCACTAACACCACGTACCGAATTTTCAACAGATTCGGATGAAATTTTGCTCCTGCAAGAGGCTCCGGAGGTCAAATATCTGGGGATTCGTTTATAACGGGGGCTATATACAATTAATGACGCGAATATGGACCAATTTTTGCATGGTTTGTTTAGAGACCATAATACTAAACACCACGTACAAAAATTTTAACCGATCGGATCAATTTTGCTCCTCTAATCAAATCTGGATCGGTAATTTATGGGGCTATTTATAAGTAGTATGGAACGATATGGACCAATTTTTGCATGGGTTATTAGAGACCTAATATACTTACACCAATTGTAACCAAATTTCAGCACTGATCGGATGAAATATGCTAGCCTTATAGGCTCCGCCAGCCAAATCTGGAGTCCCGCTTATATGGGGGCTATACGTAAAAGTGGACCTGATGGCCCATTTGCAATACCAATCCGACCTACATCAATATACAACTACTTGTGCCAAGTTTGATAGTCGATAGCTTGTTTTCGTTCGGAAGTTAGCGTGATTTCAAACAGACGGACGGACGGATCATGCTTAGGTCGACTCAGAATTTCACCCACGACCCCAGAATATGGTATACTTTATGGGGTCTTAGAGCAATATTTCGATGGTGTTTAAAAAACGGAAATGACAATAAGTTAATAATACACCCATCCTAATGGTGGAGGGTATAAATAATGAAGTAATTATACATATACATGAAAAGTGAATAAAAAGTTGGCGTCAGTACGGCGAATATGCACAATATGTGAAAAGTATTTAAATTTAGTGGCAAACAAAAAAAAGTGGGCCCAAAAAAGTATAGCCACTTGAAAAAATGGCAAATTTGGCCACTAAACAGATACACTGTTCTCCGATATAAACTTGTTTAAGCATTCGGAAGTGGTGCATGGCCACATTTTTTCAAAATGCGGTTCAGTACATATATATTTTTATAGAGCCCGATAGATTTAAACTATATAACAGGTTGCTGATAAGTCCCCGTCTTAATCAAAGAAAAACAGACATTTTTTGTCAAAATTCGTTTTTAATTTATTCAAACATAGTTCCGCTTCCAAGAGCGATACAAGGATTATAACGACCTTCCAATTTTTTGATACTCATTTTTTGGTAGTACTCCTTCGTTTCTTGCCACTCAAAATTAGGCCTCAGTTTCGGCGATCACCCTCTTTATTGCAGGCCAAATTTTTCCCTGCGAAGCAATCCTTTTGAGGTCTGAGAAGCAAGAAAAAGTCGCTGGGGCCAGATCCTGGAGAAATACGGTGTCAGCTAACCTGTTAGCCTCCTAAAAAAAAATATCTTCCATATTGAAATGCGTCTGTTTGCTAAATCAATAACAAAAATCCTTAAGAGAAATCAAAAATCTTTGAACCCAAGTCAAGGTATATATAGTAAGGTACTTTAATGCTATACGGTGATTAAATTTTTTTCCATTTGAGCAGAACTTTTGATTGTCCGTATCTGTTTTATAGGTTGCCAAAGTACCCATGTTGTATTTTCTGCAAAGCTACACGGATGAAAAAGACTGTTTTTCATATGTTTTGGGGGCTATAAACAATTATATGTTTTTTGAACACAAATTTTTTTAAAAACCACAATATTTTTGATGTGGCAAGCATATAATTGTTCATAAACTAGCATATACATTTTTGCGGAACATATATTTAATAAATGTTAGAACATATTAATTGTTTGGGACATAAAATGTTTGTAAAATATAATATGCTTGATCAAACATACTATTATTTAGAAAGTAGCCTATAAGCAATACTATGTTGTTAGTAGCTTGGAGCGCTATTTAACAGGGAGCGAGTATTGTAATTAATGTTGGTGGTTGTGTTGTGTTATTACAAAAAAAGTATTTAAACATTTTTTTTTATTTTTCCTTGGGCAATTGATCAGGCTACTGTTCTTTGAATCCTTACAAACTGTGTGGTCCGCTGTTCGAATCCCCGTCCGGCAAAAGGTAAAATTAAAAATAAAAGAAAAAAAACCTTCATACAATTGAATAATTTCTTCTACAATGTTTGTATTAACAGAAAAAGGTGGCTAAGAACTAAAAAATCTTCGTGGAAGTAGAAGATGGGGGAATATACAATTTGGGCAGAAACAAAATTTTTGAGGGCAAATTCAGGTCGAAAAACCTAAATGTGTTTTAAGCACCTATATTACCTGTTTATTTTCATAATTCATTATGATTGTAAATATATATCAATAAATAAATACAAATTTTGAGCACATATCTTCCATAAATATTATATGTTTCACATAATAACATATTGTTTTTTTTTGAAGACAACATTATTGAATTGGATGCAAAAATACAAAATGTTTGGAAATATGACTAACCCAAAAACATATATTGTTTAGATCCAAATATGCTTTCAAACAGTATTATAATTTGAAAGAGATCAATCATATAAATGTTTGGAGCCAATAGCCAAAAATGTATATGCTTGAAAGCAAAATATGTTTGGGAGTAATATGTTAGCAGAAGCGATTTTTTGTGAGCGTGTACAACGGATGAAAAATGACTGTTTTTCATCAATGTTTGGCTATAAAACATTTATGTTTGGAAACACAAAATATTTAAACGACAATATTTTTGAAGTGCAAGCATATAATGTTCCATAAATAGCATAACAATGTTTGGACATATATGTTTAAATATTGTGTAGAACATATTTATGTTTGCGGGACATAAAAATGTTGTTGTAAAATATATGCTTTGGAATGCAAACATATGATTAATTTAGAAATAGCCCATAAACATGAATATGTGGTTTAGTAGCTTTGAGCGCTAATTTAACAAGGAGCGATAAATTGAATTAAAGTTGGTGGATTTTTGCTTGTTATTAAGCAAAATTAAATTTTATTTTTTTCCTTCGGCAATTGATCAACTACTGTCTTGTGATCGCTTACAAACCTGTGTGGTCCGCTGTTCGAATCCTCAACGTCTCCGGCAAAAAGGTAAAATTAAAAATAAAATAAAAGATCATAAAATTGAATAAGTTCTTCTGACAATGTTTTTGTATTACAGAAAAAGGTGCGCTAAAGAAACTAAAAAATCTCGTGGAAAGTGAGAAAGATGTGGGGGAATATACAATTGGGCAGAACAAAATTTTGAGCATTCATGTCGAAAACCTATGTTGTTAGCAACCTATATTAACCTGTTTATTTCATAATTCATTATGATTGTAAATATATAAATAAATAAATAAAATTTTGAGCACAATATTGTTTGGGAAGAATTTTTTTAAGCATAATAAATATTTTTGGGTGCAAGAATGCTTCCAAACATATTATATGTTCACATAACTAACATATTTGTTTTTTTTGGAAAGACAAACATTATTGAAATTTGGATGCAAAATACAAGAATTGTTTTGAACTTAGACTACCAAACATATATTGTTTAAGACCAATATGCTTTTCAAACATATATAATTATATTGGAAGAGATCAACATATAAATGTTTGGGCAATACCCCAAAAAATATATATGCTTGAAGGGCAAAATAGTGTTTGAAGAAGTCATATGTTACAGAAGAAGATTTTTTGTGAGCGTGTATTGAATTATAATACTCCTTACTTAAATATTTTAATTCTTCCCGCATCTACAAATTAATGGTTCCCAGTTTTTGAGGTAATATTAAACAATGATAATTGGTCCGCTTTTAGCCGCTTGGGAACGTTGCTAAAATACACGAAGTTAATTTGACAATTGTTGACAAATAGATAATATAATTCTAAAGCAAAATAATTTTTCTTAATTTTAGTTTTGGGCGAATTACTATTATTTCATTATTATGTATGCAAAAAAAGTAAAAAAAAGAAAATAAATTTTATACACAATTTGAAAATGATTTCAATTGCTTTAAAATTATAACAGAAAAGATATCAAATATAACACAGAAAAGACGAGAATGTCTAATGAACCACTTGTATGTTATGTTGCTTACGAAAACTGTTTTATGATATAGGTCAAAAAATTATGAATATGCTATAGACTTAAAGCATTATTTGTATTGTATTATTATTTTTAATTGAATAATTAGAAAATGAGTATTCGGAGTAAAGAGAATGAGACATTTCGGTAATCAAGAGAAAATATAAACTTTTAAAAAAAACAGCAACTGTGTTTACGCCTTGAAGAGAGCATTTGTATGTATGCGGTGGACATGTGTGTTTGTTTATCATGTTTGGCAATTATGGGCACAATTTTTCTTGGTTCGCTTAAAAGAAATCGACACGTACGACGAGTTAATTAAATATTCGCAAAGGAAATTGAAAAAAAGGTGGAAAATATACTAAAATTACAAAAGGGATCTTCCATAAAATAAAGAAAGGACACTATACTCTCTTTAGAGTTGGGACAGTAAAATAAAAAAAAAGGAGGAAGTAGTGCAGCTAAAACAATTGAAAAAGTTATTTTCTTTAAGAATGAATTCAATTAAAACAAAAAGTAAAAGGTTAAACGAGGGTCATTTTAGAGCGATAATGCCAACTTTAATACCGGCCTTAAAAGGTAAAAAATTAAATTTAAGGTACAAAAACGATAAGTTTTAAAATGTTTAAATCACATACATTTTGTTATAATGCCTAAATAAAATTATGGTATATAAATATTATTTATGTCCAACGTTCTTCTTTTTGTTAGGTTTTTGAATTCCTTCCAAAAATTTCAAACTTTTATAACAAAACCGTTTTTTTGTTAGCAAAATTGTTATTTTTGGGCAATAAATAAACAAGTAATGAGGTCTTAAGGTGGCGGGGCCGACTATATTAATACCCGCAACCACTTTTGTATGCCAATTATTTCGATTACCCATATCAATTCGTCAAGTGTGATATAAGGTTTTGTCCCAAATACATACATTTAAATATACTCCGATCTGGCAATATGAAACTTTACAAATCTAACAGAACTGCAAAAATTTTAAGATCGGCTAATGCCTAGGGTGGTATCACAAATGTTTAGTAAAAAAAATATGGGAAACATTTAAATTGTAGCAATTTTAGGAATCTTCGCAAAAGTTGTATTTATGATTTATCATCGCTCGATATATATATATTGAGAAGTTTAAAGGAAAATGTGCAGTCACTTTATACAAGCTTTTCAACTTAGACGTGGCGTATTTTAACAAGGAAATGTTGGTATTTTGCTCAAATTTTTTGTTCCAAATCGAGAAAGACACTATATCATATGGGGCCTATATCTAAATCTGAACCGATTTCAACCGAAAATTTGAGCACGCAATACTTACATTGTTCAAATTCTAATCGCTAGTGAAATAATTTGTCATTAATGACGTGATAAATCGCGCGCGAAACATATTATAGGGAGCTATATCTAATCTAGACCGATTTTCAATAAAATGTTTGCACACCATGACTATACTCTTATGTTCTCCTCTGTGCAAAAATTTTCAAAGCAATAATGGGGTAAACTCTGGCTTCTGGGGGCACCTATAGTCATATCGGGCCGAAAGTATAAAGAGCTATAATTCTAAATCTGAACCGAATTTCATATGAAATTTTTCACACTTGACTATAGCCGTACGTTTATGTTTTCGTTGCAAAATTTAAGCCAATAGGTGTAACTCTAGGCTTCTGGGCCATATAAGTTGCCATATCGGGCGAAAGATATATATATGAGGAGCTATATCAAAATCTGAACGATTTCTTCCAAATTCAATTAGGGATCTTTCTGAGCCAAAAACCACAATACCTTGTTGGCCAAATTTGAGTCGATTGACTAAAACTGCGACCTAGACTTTGATTACAAAATGTGTTCATGCGGACAGACGCGACAGACGGACATGGCTAATATCGACTCAGGAGGCCACCTGACCATTTTTGCCAAAGAACAGGCGCCATGTGTCTAATCTCGTCTCCTTCTGGGTGTTGCAAACATATGCACTAACTTATAATACCCTGTTCCACAGTGTGGAGCAGGGTATAATTAATATTTTATCCAAAAGCTCAGTCAATTTCGTTTATATGAAGCACTGTAAATCTTTATTAACCCACATTTCGAAGTTTCACTACACAGAAAAAAATTTCCGTTGTTAAACTAACGCTAAATTTAACTTAATTTATTAAAAAAAAATTATTTGCTTGTAGTTGAATTTTATTATTTTTATGGAAATTTTCCACAGCTTAATGAAATCTTGAGAGCCACCGTGGTGCAATGGTTAGCATGCCCGCCCTTGCAAATACACCAAGGTCGTGGATTCGATTTCCTGCTTTCGAGGCCGAACACCAAAAAAGTTTTTCAGCGGTGGATTATCCACCTTCAGTAATGGTGGTGACATTTTTGAGATTTCAGAAAGGCTTCCCTAAGTCGGTTTTCACTACAATGTGGGAACCGCTGTTCGACTCGGCTTATTAAAAGGAGGTCCCTTGTCCATTGAGCTTAACATTGGAATCGGGCAGCACTCAGTGATGAGGAGAGAGAGTTTCACCATGGTGGTATCACAATGGACTGGAATAGTCTAAGTGAGCCTGATAACATCCGGCTGCACCTAATACCTAACTAAATGAAATCTTAACTTTTTTTTAAGTATGTCTCAAAATTTTAATGAACTAAAAGTGAGAATTATAAGTTCAAATGACCGTACGCATAATTTTCAATATGAATCAAAAGCAAAAGAAGATTTTCTCAAAATGATGGAGTAAAATTTATGTTAAATTTTTCGTTGCGGAAGTAGTTCATTCTTCCTATAAAAACAGTTCACTGCTTTTTCGGTGTATAAAGATTTAATATAGTCAAAAAAAATGGTGATCGTGTCGCGTCGGGAGCAGGGCATTGAACCATGTAATGCAAAGCAACACATTGCTAACACATGCTCCAAGTGGCCAAACAAATGTATGTTTCTGTTAAATTCGTCTCTCGCTTTCCGCCTATTGGCTCGTGGCGCGCTGCAAACTATGCTATATAAATGTAACTTATAACGATAATAGTCTATTGGTGACTATAGCACCTACGTAGCCCAGTGGTAGTGTGTTGGCTTACAACTTGCATGGTTCGGTTGGATTTTCCGTCCAGGAGAAAGGTAAAATTTAAAAAAAATATATATAAAATTGAATAATTTCTTCAACATTATTTGTATTACAGAAACAGGTGCCAAGAACTAAAAAATTTCGTGGAAGTGAAAATTATATGAGGGAATGAGTACAATCTTCTTTGGGAGAAAATTCTTCCAAGCATATAATAATTTTTGGGCTCAAAATGCTTCCAAACATATAATATGTTCACATAAAACAAACATATTAATGTTTCGGCAGTATCCAATAAAATAATATATGTGCTTCCTGCAAAATATGTTTGGAACATATGTTAGAGAAGTGATTTTTTTTGATGGTGTAGAAATGCGTAACGGACATATTGCCACCAAATTTTTGAATTGGTTCTATTTCAATCCCAACCGATTAATAGAATAAATAATGGCACCTATGAAATAATGTTCGCATTGGAATATCAAATTTCCAAACAAAACCACAAACATTTGGCGTCAGGCTCTGTGTCGCCAGCGAATTGATATAATGTTGACTTGGCGCATCAAAAGAAATGAAGATGCTAATGAAACTGACGATCTAATTAATTAAGAGTATTTGACATTTTTTTAAATGTTATCGTTCCGAGAAATAATGAAAAGTAATAACACCAGAGTTCTGTTGACAGTATCAAATTTATGTATTTAATAATAAAAAAAACCCGTCCTCATCTCAATCTTGCCTAATCCGATTACCTGTTAGATGTGGAACGTTATTGGAAATTTCGGTTGTGTTGATATATAATACCGGATTTTATTTACGAGGTTAAGCACAGCAGATAATAATCCATCGGACGAGGCAAACGTTGATCCCATGGTATGTTTTAATTATTGAATTCCCCAAAACAATCAAATTGATTTACTTATCGAATATTAATAACAATGCCATTTTACCAGTTCAGTAAACTTTGATCTTAACCCTTCATCACCTTTGGAAAATGACTCATACAACAGTAAGCCGGTTTTATTTAAGAGCTGATACATTACTATAGAACTTTTAACAAGGACCAACAATTTATCTAGCAATGTACCTTTGCATTTCAGAAATTTCGTTGGAGGTAATTTGCACCTCTAAGTCATAACATATATACATCTCTAGATAATATTTAGCTGTCCGTAGGAATGGTTTGCGAAAGTACATGCGCTCTTTAACTTATGTGAGGTATGCACCTGGTGCGAAATTTCCATTGTCCATGAGAAATGCGTAGCCATGTTTGCAAACGAAAATTTTTGTTTGAACGATGTTATCGACTGTTTCATTTTTTCCCCCTATTGGCAGCATCAGGAAGTTCAGCAAGAGCTGCATGCCGGATTTAAGCTCAAAGGCAACAAAAAGAGCGTTTACATGCCGGTAAGACAGTTTATCACCGCGCGAAATAAATTTCGATTTAAAAAAACATTTCTTGTTTTGGACTGTGTACATTTTTCCCCTATTGTCATTCATTTCATTTATTCATAAATTATAATACAAAAGCCTATTGCGCCAATAACGTATTACAAAGCAACATCATACCTAAGTA
>PGFW01017486.1:17175-28779 GCA_003123925.1 Haematobia irritans | reverse complement strand
TGTAATTATTATTTATAAATAATAAAATAAATCCCTCAATTAAAAAATACGATATCATCTCAAACCGTGCCTGGGAGAAGAGGCGCAAAAGATAAATGTGCTTAACTTCCATCTAAAGGCTCATATAGTCCGCATGTATCCACTTAGTTATTAAATTAATAATACTATTTTATAACATACCTTTTAAATTGTTTATTAAGTTTGTTTTACTGCTGTGAGAATTGCTTTTCAATTGGAATCTGAAATATAAGGTAAAAGGAAAATAAAAATCAATTAATCATAAGAATTCCTTGCATGTCCATAGTTTGTAGGGATTTATATCAGTACTGCATATCACTAGGAAGCACTTCATTAAAATTCATTACAACTTGCTTATTCGTTTGAATATGCTGTTTTTTTTTTAGTTTGTTTGTTGCTCAGACAAAATCAATTAATTAAAAAGTAAGTGGGTAGTTAATAAGTCAGCCAGGAAAATGTGTATAAGAGACAGATATAAGGGTGGAGTGAAATGGGTTTTTATCAATAAATATATTCGAGCTTTATAAATCATGTAATTTTATATTGATAAAGGTGGAATAAAAGGAAAACTTATAAATATATTAATTTTATTTCATAAATATATTCATTAATTTAGAACCCAAAATTTATATGATGGATGGAGATTTATTAAATCTGGGAGAAATAAAGAATGTGACTGAGAACGTAGGCGAGAGGCAATGCTGAAATATCGACAAGGAATAAGCTAAATGGCAAGAATTTTAAAACAAATCAAGCCAAATTTCGTTGTGAAAATTGGTCACTTGAAAATGAGCACCAATATCTGAATGAAATAGGACCCCAAAAAATGAAATACACCGAATTTTTATGGTTTTTGGGGGAACGTTTGTACTATGAAAAAAATCCAAATATTTAATATGAAAATGAACCCAATTTGCTTTTAGAGATTGTGGGCACGGTTGCCACAATTAATAGAATTCTACCAAAAATCGTATATTTTACTGTTTGGTAGATTGGTAGAATTCCTGATGTATTGATATATATTTTTTATAGAAATAAAATTTTGCAAAAAGATTTCTAAAGAGTTAAAATTTGCAAAATTTTTCTATAGAAATAAAAAAAATTCTAAAAAAATTGATCAACATTTTCTATAGAAATAAAATTTATCAAACAATTTATTTTAGAAAAAAAATTTCTATAGAAATAAAATTAAGCAAAAATATAATATTAAAAAAAATTCTATTGGGATAAAATTTCGCAAATATAAAAATAAATAGAAAAAAAATCTTGCAAAAATTTCTTGTAAGGAAAAAATTTCGCAAAAATGTTTTCATAGAATAAAAAAAAAAAATAAGAAAGTAAATTTTTTTTACAAATAAAATTTTACAGATTTCTTGTAGAAAGAAATATTTGAACAAAATTTTCCTATAGAAATTCTTGCGCAATCAATTATTTACTTTAAGAGTACATAAAATTCTTGCAAACAATTTTTCGCTATAGAAAATAAAATTTTTTATAAGAATAAAATTTTGGCCAAAAAAAAAATAATATTTATACAGAAAACCTTATCGACGCTTATTTTCCCTATAGAAATAAAATATTGCAATAATAAAAATTTAAAAACCAAAATTTCTAAAGAAATAACATTTTTTATAGATAAAAAGTAATCTTTGGCAAAAGTTTTCTGATAGAAATAAAATTTCCCAAAAATATTCTATCAAAAATACAAATTTCCAAACATGTTCTGTCTTAGAATATAATATTTGGGAATAATTTTGTTATAAAAATAAAATTTATAGCAACAAAATATTTCATTTAAGAAAAAAAAATGTGGAAAACATTCTTTCTATATGTAATACCTATTTGGGCGAACAATGTTTCTATAGACAAATTATTTTTGCAAAATTTTTTTTATAGAAATACAATTGTTTATAAAAATAAATTTTTGCGATACAAACAGCAGCACAAGAACTCAAATAAAAAATTCCCAGAAGATGGTTTAGTGCACTAACCGAAATATTGGAATATAGAATATCTAAAACAAAATACAAATAATCGATATGTTTACTTTGAGTCCTCAAGCCGATACAAATTGATAATCAAGAATAATCATAAAATAGTTTCAACGACACAACAAAAATTCGAGACGTCAAAATTATCAATAAGATAAAAATTTCGTCCTATTTTCATATAGAAATACAATATTGCAAAATAGAAATTATTTAACAAAGCAAAAATTCGTTAAAGAAATAAAATTTTCTATAAAAGTTATCTTGGGCAAAAGTTTCCATAGAAATAAAATGTTCCCAATATTATTCTATAAAAAAGTAAAAATTTTCAATCATTTTCTATAAATAAGATGTTTGGCAATATACTTTTGTATGAAACATAAAAATTTAGCAAAGAAAACCACAATTACTTCTAAAATATGTTCTATACTGATGACATTGTTTTATAAAAATAAAATTTTTTGCAAAAAAAAACTATAGATAAAAATTTGTACGGATATTTTCTAGTAGAAGATAAATATTGCAAAAAATAGAAAAATTTAACACAAAATTTTAAGACTAATAAAATATTTTATATAGAATAGAGTATATGGTAAAAGTGTTTTCTATAGAATATAAAATGCTCAAAATATATTCTATAAAATAAAAATTTTCTAACATTTCTCATAGAGAAAGATATTGGCATAATTTTGTATAAAAATAAAATTTATGCAAAATTTTCTTTAGAAAAAAATTTTTGAATCGATACATTTCTACTAGAAATAAGAATTTGGCAAGCAATTTTCATATAACTAGAGCATAGCCTTTATTGCTGAAACATTTTCTTATAGAAATAAAAATTCTTTTAAATAAAATGTTGCAAAAAAAAAAAATCTATATGCTTTAAAAAAAATTCCGAATGACTATTTCTATAGAAAAAATCATTGCAACAGGATTCTAGTAGAAATAAAAATTTCTATAAAAAATAAAAATTTTAGACAAAAAAAAAATCCAAGAACATATTTTCATATAGAAATAAAAATATGTGCAAAAATAGAAAATTTAACACAAAATTTCTAAAAGAAATAAAAATTTTCTAATAAAAGTAATCTTGGCAAAAGTTTTCTATAGAAATAACATTTTCCAAAAATATTCCATAAAAACAACAATTTTCAAGCATTTTCTATAGAATAAATATTTTGGCATAAATTTTGTATAAAATAGAAATTTAGCAAAAAAAATTTTTCTTTAGACAAAAAAAATTGAATGACAATTTTCTATAGAAATAAAAATATTTGCAAAAAAATGTTCTAATGGAAATAAAATTTTGCAAAAAAAAATTCTTATAGAAAAATGGAAAATAATGGAATAATTCAATTCTTGCTTTATTTTCGCATTGTTAAAAGTGACCTTGAAAGCCCATTAAAAAAAAACAAAAAGCTAAATTTCGAATGAAACTTCTATAGAATTAAAATTTTGGCAAAATTTTTCTATAGAAATAAAATTTAGCAAAAAATGTTTATAGAAATAAAATTTTGGAAAAATTTTCTATAGAAATAAAATTTTGCAAAAATTTTCTATAAAATCAATATTTTGTAAAAATTGAGCAAAAAATGAAATTTTCTATGGAATTAAAATAGTGCAGAAATTTTAATTAGAAATTAAAATTTGGCAAAAGTTTCCTATATAAATAAAATTTTGCAAACTTTTTCTATAGAAATAAAATTTTGCAAAATTTTTCTATAGAAATAAAATTTTGACAAAATTTTCTATAGAAATAAATTTTGCAAAAATGTTCTATTGAAATAAAATTTTGACAAAAATTTTCTTTAAAAATATTTTTTTTTTGTAGATTTAATGGTAAGGAACTAAATTGTCCGTTCCGATTAAAGTTTGGAATCTATTCGTTAAATTTCCCCATATTTGTGCCCGTTCCATTTGGTTTTGGCATTTTAATACTCCAAATTGAATTAAATTTCCAAATTCATCTAATAAACACCTACGCAATGGCAAAATACTCTTCGTTCATTGAATAGGTATGCTTGAGTATATCCCTCAAAAGGCAACCATCTTTAAGATGCACTGGGCCACAAGCAGTTTGCTAATCGTTAGTGAAAATTTATGCAAAAGTTCTATTCGCACGATATCAAAAAGGAGCCGGAATCTTATAGACAAAATTATTCAACCTCGCATCATATACCCAATGATTACTTACAGATCGGTTTGACTGTTGATTTCACATAGCTTTCCTAGGAATTGTGTGTGTGGTTTTTTTACCAATTTTCTTTTATTCTCATTCCCCAGTAAACGCCCGCAACAGGATTTAAACTATTGACTTAAGTATTTCCTGCGTTGTTCAACAATAATATTTCTATTCCTTTTTGATTCCACTTGGCTATGACAGGAAAAACCACGCAAAAAAAGCAAAACTACTTCACACTCACGCGATGTGGCCATGGTTTGTCAGCAATACGAAAAGTGGAGGAGTGAAATCCCAAATCGAAAAAAAATATTGAACAAGACTTCAACAAACTGCTAGGGCGTTGTTATGTGTGGCAATACAGGTTTACCCCCTTCCTTGTGGCATTTAGTTCCCAAAGGTTTGCCAGTTTTTTTCTCCCCCTCCCCCCCAAGAAGTATATCTATTTTGCAGTATGGTCTGTCAAACATTTATGGAAAGCAAGGAAAGCTAACTGTTAGGAAGGAACACAAATGCTTAACTACCCACCACATATTGTGAAGGAAGTGTATCCTGTGCTCCTTTTACTAGAATTCGCACAATTCCCAAAGGCTAGTAGTTTTCATATACATACTTAATTTGTGCGGAAATTAATAATGACTTTAGTTGTCAAAAACTATTATTAAACATTTTCTACGAATCGAAGAAAAGGGATTTTTTTGTGTCCTATATGGGGAAGAAGAAACCACAAAAATTTTCATAGTATGGCCTTAAAGAAATTTTGAAAAATAAATTCCACAGCTAGTGCTGCAATCTGGCAACATTCGATTTGGAATTTCAGTTATGATGGCATTCAAGAATGGCTACCAGAGGGAAAATTTTTAGTTGGATACTATAACAATTTTGCAGCGTCAGCTCAGCGATTTTTGAATCAAGTGAGCTACCAAGGTTAGCCAGATTTTTGAACAAAGTGCGCTAGCCAGATTAGAGCTAGGCAGGCACACGCAGTTCCTTGTAGTATTCGGACGAAACTAAATAGGTAAGACGGAGTAGATATTCCTAAAAAACGAACGGTGAACTATCTTACTATCAGAATGGACACTGAGCTCACTTTTGAAAATTCTGTCAAAATTTTATTTCTCTAGAAAATTTTGTCAAAATTTTACTTCTATAGAAAATTTTTTAAAAATTTTATTTCTAATAGAAAATTTTGTCGAAATTTTATTTCTAATAGAAAATTGAAAATTTTGTCCAAAATTTTATTGCTATGAATTTTGTCAACATTTTTATAATTCTCATAAAGTAAATTTTGTCAAAATTTTAATTTCTATAGAAAATTTTGTTCCTATAAGAACATTTTTGAAAAAATTTATATCTACAGGAAATTTTTTGAAAATTATTATTTCTATTGAAACATGTTGTTTTATTTCTACGAAGAAAAACATTCCTCAACATTTTATTCTAGTAGCGAAAATTCTTTGTCTCAAAAATCTTATTCTCATATAAAAAATTTTGTCAAAGAATTTTATTTTCTCTAGAAAATTTTGTCAAAATTTTATTTTCTATAGAAATTGATTCAAAGTTTAATTGCTATAAGAAATTTTGTCAAAATTTTATTTACTTATAGAAATTTGTCCAATAAATTATTACTGCATATGAAAAATTTTTTTGTCAAAATTTTATTTCATAAAGATAATTTTTGCAAGAAGTTTCATATTCTCTAGAAAATTTTTAAATGTTCATATATTCATATGAAAATTTTTCAAATATTATTTCTATAGATGAAATTATTTGTCGAAATTTTTATTTCAAAGAAAAATTTAGTCAAAATTTAGGTGCATAATAGAGTCAGATTTTGTCAAACATTTGTATTTGACTATAGAGAAAAATTTTGTCAAAAATTTTATTCTATATGATAAATTTTTGGTTCTTAAGAACTATTTTGAAAAAAATTTATATCTACAATCCGAAATTTTGTTGAAATATTTATTCTTATAGATAAATTTTTGTTTTATTTCTAGAGAAAAATTTCTCAACACCTTAAAAATATCTAATTGAAGAAACTTTCTTGATCCGAAATCTTATGTTCACTTAAAAACGAAAATTGTCTAAAATTTATTTCTCTAGGAGAAGTTTGTCAAAATTTTATTTCTATAGATATATATTTTGTCCAAGAATTTATTGCTACTAGGAATTAAAAATTATTGTCCAAAATTTTATTCTATAAAAAGAAATTTTCTCTAAGCGAAAATATTTTTTACTGCTATGAAGTAAAATGTATTCTTTATGTCAAAATTTTTATTTCTATAGTGATATATTTTTGTCAAAATTATTATTTCAAGGTAGAAAATTTTATCAAATATTTTATTTCTATAGGAATATATTTGTCAGAATATTTATGTTAATAGAATATATTAAAACTTCTAGCCAAATTTTATTTCTGTAGAAAAATGATTAAAATTTTTCAATATAAAAAAGTTTGTCAACGAATAATTATTGCTATATAGTGACAATTTTCGTTGTCAACAATTTTCACTGTTATATAGAAGATAGGTAATTTGTCAATAATTATATATTTCAATTATATAAAAATTTTTATGTCACTTAAGAACATTTATTTGAAAAAATTTAATCTACCAGAAATATATTTTGAAAAATTATATAAATTTGCTATGATAATATTAATTTTGTTATTTGTTAAGAAAAATATATGCGCAACTATTTATTCTATATTATTATAATTAATTTTGCAAATCTTATCATTTAAAAATTATTTTTGACAATAATTTATTTCTTATACGATAATTTTTCTAAAATTTTATTATTCTATATTTGATATTTAATTTATGTTTCAATATATAATTTATTCTATTATATATTTATTGTCAACATTTTTAATTTCTTTTTCGAAAGATCTTTTGAAACATTAATTTCGTTACAGGTATATTTTTTATATGGAAAATTAAATTAAATTCTATGGAAAATTTTTGGAAAATAGTTATTTTCTATACGATATAATATTTAAATTTTTTTATAAGAAATTTTTTTAGTCTTAATTTGATTTCTATTAAGAAATTTTTAAAAATGTATTGCTGATATGACAATTTTCCAAAAAGTTTATTTCTATAGGTGTGGAAGAATGTTATGCAAAATTTTATTTCCATAGGAATTTTTTTGTCAAAATGTGTATTTCTTAGGAAATTTTGTCAAAAATTTTTATTAGCTATAGAAATTTTGTCCAAAATTAAATTTCTATAGGAGAAATTTGTCAAAATGTTTTGTCCTATAAAAATTTTTGGCTCAAAATTTTTATTTCTTAATAAAATTTTAATTGAAAAATTTATATCTTAATCAGGAAATTTATTTATAGAAAATTATTTCAAAATTTTATATCTACAGGAAATTTTGTGAAATTTGAAATTTTTAGTTTTATAAAAAATTGTATTTAAATAAATTTTTATTTTAATAGAAATATTTTAAACATTTTATTTTTATAAAAAATTATATCAAAATTTTATTTCCACAGAAAATGTTTCGATTTTTTTCGCTCTATGAAAAATTTTGTCAGCATTTATTTTCTATGGAACATTTTATTGAAATGTTATTTTATAGAAAATTATGTCAAGATTTTATTTAGACCAAACAGTAAGAGGTCCACTATTTTTGGTCGTCGCGGTCTACCGTAAATTCCTCATACATAAGACTTTAACATCTTATTGCGTTTAATAGTAAAGAGAGGATTCTAGTACTTAATCGTAGTATCTTTATTGATTCAATGAATTCGAAATAATTTTCAGTCAAGAACCTTGAACTCTCCTTTTTCAAACAAAGATAAATAGATTATTAATAGTTTTAGAATCATCCTAGCTTTGTGTTAAAAAACATGTTTCTATAGCCATAAATTATTTCCTCAAAAAGATTATATTTAATCTATAAATGTATTATACTTTAAAAATTCTATTGTGAAACTCAAAAATATTATTTTGTTGTTTTGTTGAATCTTTTAATCATTAACTCTGGTAACTGGTTTGTCATAAGGCCTTTTGTATCTGATACTCTTCATATTTTGCGGTTTCATCCCATTGGTAGCGTTTAGGAACAAATATTCTTAATTTCTCCGGCAATGAACTAAGAAATATACACACCATTAATAATCCACGTAAAAACTAATAACTATTTAAACAAATAAAAACCTTGAATTTTCTTAACGAAAAAAAAAAAATTCATTATTTTTGGAAAAATTGTTAATGCTGGTCCTATAGGAGAGCAAAAGAAACAACCAGAAGAGAATAAATTTGTAGCTCCAGGTATAACATATTAAGATTAAGACTTGGGCAAATTGAAAGTTAAAAATACAAACATTATTACATTGTTAAGACTGGTTACAATTCCGAAACATAATCAAAGTTTTAATGAAGTTTAACATTGTAAACTTGGTATGACTCAATATCAAATCAAAGAGTTGAGCTATTGAATTGGCAAGAGTTGAATGTGGAAGCACCTTATAATGGATTGAAATCAATACCCAGCAAAAAATGTTGGAAGCTGGTCCACAAATAATTATTTTTAATGGGATCCTATATCCACTTCCCTTATTCTATTCTTGAATGTAAATAAAAAAATATATTTATATAAAAATATATGTCGAATATATAAAAAAAAAATTAAAAAAATAAAATAAATAAATAAGAACTTATTTCCGATAACATTTGGCATTTATATAATTATTTAATTTATTTAATCCATACGGTCGATCGGAAAGCGATTGACGACGTTTGATTTTTGGGGCCAAGTGGAAGTGTAGATTTTCAGCTTATCTCATTGCCAAATAAACCTAGATCACAAATTTGGAATGGTTTTTTATCGGAGAAAACCAAATTCAGTGCCTGGCTACTTTGGTGCAACCGAGTGTTTTTTCAGTCTATTTTTTCACTTTTTTGTCAAATTGGTATTTTTCCAGTTTTTTAAAGGTTTTTTTCACCTTTTTTAATTTTTATTGAATTTCCATAATAATAATTGAATTTCCATAATAATAATTTCCATAATAATAATGAAGTTCCATAATAATAATGTGAAAAGGAAGATGTTGCATTTTTTAGGAATAAAAACATTATCAAAATTTGATGTTAACATAAAATTGTAGATGTTTTCTTAAATTCTAAAATTCTACGTAAATATTCATTTTTTTTAATTCTAAAATTCTCTCTATCCCACAACCAAGTGTAGGGTATAAGAACCTCTTGTATATTGCTGGCATCTAATATTCCAAACCTTTTGCCATATCTTAGTTTTATTCTTGTTTTTTTTTTCTATTCTATATTTTGTTTTGTGCTCCATGTCTTCCTTACTCATACGGATGATGGTGTTGGCAAAACGTCATCAACAATTCAGTAGCCAAGTCATTAATCAAAGTCTCTAACAGTCGCCTAAGACCATAGCTCCAATAAAAAAAACGCCAACCACACAACAATGTTGCTAGCTACAGTCCAAAAAAACATGCCTTTGTTCAATAGAGGAGCTTAAACTATTCATGCTTACTTGTAATAATTTAAAATGTTTAATATATTGTTTTTTTTTTTTGCACCACACATAATAACAAGAACTGGCAAACCTGCTGCTGCTGTTCCACACTTCAAAATTATTTGATAACTTTAAATTACAGCCTAAGAAATAAATGTTCAACCATAAAGAAACTAAAGCCATATGGAACATAATAATGATTAGCAATTAACACTTCGCGGGCGCTTTTTAACTAGACAGAAAAAAAGCACAGATGAAAGCCGGCCCGTCACAGAACATAGCACAGACAGCAATTGTTTGTCTTTGGAATGATTAAAAATTGCTGAACACAATCACAGTAAAGGGCAAATGTTAATTGGATCATCGATGGGATCGATGGGTAACATTAGAATTAATCTTACAATAAAACTATAGGCGATATTTGAAAGGTGGATGGAAAGATTTTGCTGTAATTTTCAGGGTACGTGTATTTTCAATATGTGGTTGTCATATTTAAAAAAAAATCTTTAAGGTTTGTTGATATATCAAAAGAGTGGATCAAGGGGAAAGAGATCGATTTTTTTATTTTATTTTTTTTTTTTTTTGTGAAAATAGGGCATTTAACTTTTAGTTAATATTCGTAAAAATTTAATTTTAGATTTTCTGTGATTTTTTTTTTGTGAAAATAGAGCATTTGGTATCTGGATGGAAGGGGTTCCTCTCTATATCATGACTTTAAAAATTAAAATTTAAAAAAAAAATATTCTTGAAAATTTAATTTTAGATTTTTTGTGACATTTTTAAGGGGAGAGAAGATGCTGGTCGCGTGAAACCAATTCTGTTTTTTATTTTTGTTACATTTTAATGGAGGACTCTTCTCCTTTGACCGTCTTTATAAGAAAGCTTACAAATATCAATTTTTTGATTCGAAATATATATTTATATTTAAATAGAGAAATGACATGTACCATGTTCACACTGATATTTGGAGGGGAACGGGCATTTTCCCTTAGCTTGATTTTTGTTAACCATAGTTATGTTCCCCAAAATTTTTGAAAATTTATTTATTTCCCTTTTTTATTTAACGGACAATTTTTAATAATTTTCGCGACAAGTTTGATATATTTCACAGTAAAGTTAAATTCTCATTACTGACACCTACTAAATATGGATACAATTTACATCTATGAGAGTTCCAGAGAAGTAACTTCTTTATTTGGAACGTAGAGATATGTCATGTGGCATTTTGTATTATTATGGGGGCGACTGGACTTGACTTTTTAATAAATCAAGTTATATTTTCCCACTTCCCAGAAATTTGGCGTGAAGTTAGAGATCGGTCTCGCAACATAAATTTGATGCGAAAATAACTAAAATATCGAAATAGTGAAAAACATTTTTTTTTACATTTGCCCGATTTTTATAAGAAACTGGGGAACAAGCGGTAGGAAACTGGGATTCAAGCGGTGATATTTTGTGCCACTTTTTTGCAGCTCAATTCCGTACTTTTTTCATTTTTGTGCCACATTTATGTAATTTTATTTACAATAATTTATACTATAATATTTTTATGTATTTTGATCCCAAATCCCGGAAAATAGCGTATTCTTAACAAATAATGCCGTCGACTATTATATTTGTGAGCCTAAAAGCATGGCCATACTCCCATTTCTCCTGTCGCTGTATGGTGTTGTGTTCTCATGTTCAATAGTCAATTAATATATCAGGTCGTTTGGGAAGCCGTGCAACTTACATACTAAATCATTTGTTTTTTTTGTTTTATGTTTTCTCCCTTATTATAATACAAAAAATTAAAATGGCCTCTAAGACTAATGAATAAGCTACACTAACTAAAGTTATTACTGAATGGATGATCTTTTAAGGCGTTGATAACTAAAAATCCGGTACGCCTTTCCTTACACGTTCCCAATCTCCAATAGC
>PGFW01017472.1:612-11869 GCA_003123925.1 Haematobia irritans | reverse complement strand
GTTTAATGCCATAATTACAACTAGAATTTCTTTTCTCTTCTCTGACGCTTGCATTTGCGTGGACTGTTGTATGCTTATCTATTTTTGCTTATTTCTTCTTGTTATTTTTTCGTTCGTTTGGTGCAACAGAATTTCAAGCGCTAGAACCATGTGCATTTTTATCCATATGAACCGTCGCGAATTACAGTGGGCCTGTATCGATTACCTCTTCATAATACAAACTTATGTTGTCATTTGTGTTGTCAGTGAATACATCCGAGGATTGGTGGCAAGTGATATCTATAGCGTGGTCGATTTCTCTTAAAATAATTCTTAGTATATTCGAAGAAATCTTTAAATTAACATACACAAATAAAATGTACTTCCAATCACGACATTAATTTCATTCATAATTAATTTTTAATTGCACATCCTACCAACACACCAAACTCTATAATATCAATCCACAAACTAAAAGAAATTTACATTGATCAAATTTTAAAAAAATTATTAGATATAATTAATCATTTTTCGCTTAACTTGATTATTTATTTTGACTAATATTCTGGAGAACCTAATTAAATCAAAATTTACATTGATTTGTTTTGTAATTTGGAATTGCTTAATAATTTGGTCTGTGGAATTTGTAATATTATTGAGATCATATAAAGCATAAATTACACATAAAATTAAAAAATATGATTGACTCATATAAACAGAATTAATTTAATCTTAAATGTTTTATTTTGTCTTTATTAGTTTAAAAATTAAATTAATATAAAACTAAAAAGCAAATCTCCCTAAATTCCAATTAAACAAAGTACTATACGTCCGACAAACAATTCTCTAAATTCAGCTTTCACTCAAATGCTTAATTTGAGGCCAATCAGATGTGCTTCTATTGGTGTTATTCGCTGTCTTCAGCTTATCTTGTAATTCCATTCTTTCCTCTCTAATGTAAATATATTGTTTTTTGAATTTTTAAATTGACATAGTCTCTTTCGTATTAAATTTTCCGATTAGGTTAACGTAATACCTTGAAACTTTTTCTTATAGATTTGATTCAAAAATTAAATTGGAACCGTTTCAACTTCAATTTAACTTCTTGTCGGAAATAGTCCTTTTCCTGTGAAGTCAATATCAAATTAATCGCGTCATCATGGCGCACCTACTTCCCCAACTATGCATAGACCGATATATATTAAATAACTGCACTAGCTGCTTTTACAAACTAAAATATACTTATAATTAACAAATGCGATAAATAACTGCGCTTCATCATGCCTCAACAAATCAAAATCGGGTGATCGATCTATATCAAACATGGACTGGTATATAACAAATTGGCCATATCTCTTTATTCGACCTAATATATATTTTCTAGGTTTTCTAATTGTAGAAATTCGGTAAAGTAGCATGTCTATGAGACCACAACGGACTATGTTTGGGATTCGAACTTGAAGCTGTTTGCATTTGAGCCAGGAGTGCAAAAAACCCGTTTTTTCACCAGAGACTTATTTATTTTCACGGCAGATACATTTCGTGACTCATCTCCCCACAATTGTCATTCCACTCATATCTTTATAGAGACATAAAAATTTTCACAAATTTCGTACAGAATGGAATTTTGACATAATCGATATGAAAAAGATGATTTTGACAAATTTCTATTAGAAACAAAATTTTCTTAAAACAAAACACGAGAATATTACTAGAGAAATTAAATATTAACAAGAAACTTTTCTAGATAAATAAAACTCTTTGACACTAAATTTTCTATAAAATATAAATTTTTAACCAAATATTTTCGTATAATAATAACATTTTGATAAAATTTACTCCTCAAAGCAAATAAACATGTGAACATTCTTCTAAGAATACAAGTCATCTATCCTATAATCAATATTCCTCCCATATAGAAAGAAAATTTTGACAAAACATCTTCTAGGTAGTGTTGCCACACAAATTGTGCCCTTGTTTAGGGCAATTTGATCAGAAAGTAAAAATGTTGATGAAGAGGTTCTAAAGAATATAACAATTTTGACAACAATTTTGCTTATAGAAATGAATTTTGACAAAAGTTTCTTATCTATAAATTAAATTGTTGTTAATAATTTTCCATAAAATAAAAATTTCTAGATTAAATAAAATTTGACGAAATTTTGATGATAAAATTTAACAAAATTTTCTATAGAACCATAAAATTTATCTGAAAATTTTCCTAGTAGACATAAAAATTTCTGTTCGAAAATTTTCTATAGAAATAAAATTTTGTAGAAAATTCTTCTATAGGCGGACAATAAATTTTGACAAAATTTTGTCTACCCACACATAAATTTTGACAAAATCTTTGATCATAGAAATTTAAAATTTTCTTAGATATAAACTTTATGACAAAATTGTTCTATAGAAACAAAATTTTCGACGAAAATCTTCGTATAGAAACAAAATTTGATCAAGAATTCCTATAGAAATAATAATATTGATCAAAACATTTCTTATCAGGACAATAAATTTTGACAAATGATGTTCTATTATGAAAAGTCACAAATTTTGGGGCCAAATAATTTTTTATAGAAATGAGCCAATTTGACCAAAAGTTTTTTACGAAAATAAATTTTTGTTAAAGATTTTTTATATAGAGATACAATTTTCGCCAAACACTTTCTATAGAACATAAAATTTTATCAAAAATTTTTCTATAGAAAGATAAGACGTTTTGCAACATGCAGTAGAAAAAGTAGACGAGAGGCAGTGATGCCTCCATTAGAATAATAATTGTTGTGTTGATCCATTGGCTATATATCAGAATCGCCTCTGAAGAAAGCAATTCAATGGATACTTGCGAAATATTTAGGAAATGATGGATTAAAAATAAGTAAGAGTGAAACTAAGAATATCAAGCTTAATAAACCTATGACTTATTAAAAAGAAAAAAGATCGCAAATAAAACCACCAAGAAAGCAAAAAAGAAATCAAATTTCTTTGCAAAGATCCAATTTTTCCTTTTAGAATATCAAAATTTGCAAAGAAAGTTATTCTATAGAAACTAAAACTTTTGCAACAATTTTCCTATCAGAAATAAAAATGTTGCAAAAATTTTCTCATACAATGAATAACATTTTGAAAAATTTCATATAAGAAATTAACAACTGTTGAGATGTAAACCGCTTTGCTTTGCAAATACAAATTTTCTAAAAAATAAAATTTCATATACAAAATAAGAATCTTTGCAAATTTTCATATAGAAATAAAAATTGTATTAGCCAATTTTCTAGATGAAATAAAAAACTTGACAAAATTCTTCTATTAACAACATAAAATTATTAAGCCGAAAATTCTGTAATATATGAAAAATTTTTGAACCCAAAAATTCTTCTAAGAATATAAATTTTGTGAATAATTGTCTTATAGACATAAAAATTATTGGCTGAACATTTTCTAAGAAATTACCAATTTTGACAAAATCTTTCCTATAGAAATAAAATTTTGACAACAATTGTTGTATAGAAAATAAAAATCTTACAAAATTTTGTATACGCATATAAACTTTTGACAAAATTTTCTTATAGAAATACACAATTTTCTGACAAAATTTTCTATAGAAAATAAAATTTGGCGAACAATATTTTCTCATACACAAATATTTTTTTGCTGATTCACACATCCAACGAATATTAATTTGGATCCAATTGAATTTAAGAAGTGTCTTCAATCACAAACATGACTAGTATCAATCACAGTTTTAAGTTTGGCGATAGAAACACAAATCTTTGACTGTTAAAAGATAATTGATTTCATTACCAACATTTTCAATTAATTTTTAATTGATTCAATTAAAAATTTAATTGATGTTGATTTGCGGAAACTCAATTAATTTATTAATTAAAAAAAGGCTAAAGCTATTTTCAATTACCTGTTGGGAGGATTGCTATAATTTTTTATGGATTAACGAGACGTGAGTGGAAATAAAATTTTAATTAGAAAATTTAAAAAAAATGTTAATCCACTTTTTTAACTGACTCTAGTCTTCTCGAAATGAATTAAAAGTTTATTACGTATCACTAACTTTTTAAATTAAAAAATTTATAAAATTGCAATTCATTGACTTAATTACCTTTACATGCGTTTCTATCTTGATTAAAAAGTTTAATTGCTACCAATTAATTATTAATTTGAAAAACAGATTCAACTTCAATTAACTCTTTAATGGAAATCAATTGTTTGGTGATTATTTTTCTGTGTAGAAATAAAATTTGACGAGAGGTCTATTAGAAGTAAAATTTCTTACAAAACGGCTATAGAATATGAAATTTTGACAACAATTTTTTGTAAGAAGATAATATTAAAAATTTTCTCCGCGCAAGAGAGATAACCATTTTGCAAATAACTTTTCTAGATAAAATAAAATTTGACAAAATTTTCATATAGAAAATACAAATTTGTTAACAAAATGTTTCTGTGAGATAGATGATAAATTTTGACAAGAATTTTCTATTAGAAAGTAAAAATTATTACAAAATTTCTATAGAAATAACAATATTTGACCAAAATTTTCTATAGAATTTAAAATTTTTGACAAAATCTTCTATTAGAAATAAAAATTTCCAAAAATTTTCATATAGAATAAAATGTTTGCAAAAATGTTGTCATGAGAAATACAGATTTTGCAAAAATTTTTCTTATAGAAATAATAAATTTGAGACAACGCTCATCTAATAGAAATGAATAAATTTGACATTATTTTCTATAACGACAAAATCAATATAATATTATTTTTGATAATTTCTTGTATAGAAATAAAGGGTTTGACAAAATTTTCTATAGAACTAAAGATATTGAAAAAATATTGTAATAAACGCAAAACATAAAATTTTGCGCAAAAAATTTTCTTATAGAAAATAAAATTTTGGTAAAATTTCTATAGAAACTAAAATGTTTGACAAAAATTTTTTGGTGCTATAGAGAAATAAAATTATGACAAAATTTTCTATAGAAATAAAATTTTGCAAAACATACGTTTTCTATTTAGAAATAAAATTTGCATAAATTTCTATAGAAATGAGAGGAGATGTGGACCAAACATTTGCATATAGATTAATAAATGTTGACGAAAATTTTCCTGATATAATCCAAATCATTTTAAGCGATACACAGAACTAACATTTTACACGAAATTTTCGTGATAGAAATGGATAAATTTTCGAGCAAGAAACTTTTCAAGAAAGAAAAGTGACAAAATTTCTATAGAAATTAAAAATGTGTACGACAATTTTCTATAGAATAAAAAGTTGACCAAATTTTTCTCAAAAACAAAATGTTGACCATTTTGGATATACAGCTTCCAATAAATTAATTAACTACGTTGACATTTGAGTGTGAAAAATGTGAAGAAGTTTAAATTTTTAGTGGTTTTTTTTTTCTGAATTCAATACAGCTATATTCATTTTAACGCAAAGTTCAACTTAAGTTTCATTGCCAATTAATTACATACAGATAATATGACGTTAAATGTATCTTCTCAATGACCTTGATTATGATGATGATTGCTGCTGAAATTTTTTATCGCTGATTGAGACCACCCCCACGGCGATCTAAAGCTCTCACTACCATTAAAACAAAAACCGCACCCATCGATTTCGTTGAAAATTCTATTGCACTTTCACACTCAGTGCTATTAATAAATGCGTGACTATTCTTCGTAGTCCTTTTGTCTGTTTGTTGGGTATTGCCAATTCTTTGGACTTTTATCCACAAGCTAAAATGTCTTGGCATTGACAGTCGGCCCAGCTGAATGAATTGAAATAAAAAGCCTGAACAACCAAACATTCTTGGGGTTTGGATTAAGCGAATAGACACGTCGGTCGATGGGGCGTACTAGCGTGTACTCCTTACTCTCTGAACACTGTCATGCAAATGCATTCAAAATAATAATTCAATTTGCCATGTATTTTTTATTTCATAGGTTGAATGAACCCTATTTTAGTCGTAGCCGGCTACGTGTAGAAGATTTTTTTTTTTCTGTGTATTGTTGATATTGCTTTGCTTCGATGAAATGATTTTATATTGTCGTCGTTCTGTCCCCCAACATTCATCTGCAGCACGTACTGTTTGCTAGTCTGTGCCAATTTCGTCTGTTGAGCAAAATATTCTTTGCCATGATCTGTTTCTCATTTAAATCACCCTCACCACCACCAAAAAACAAAATCGACAAATTTTTGCTGATACTATAATTAAGTGGGCTGCTGTCTGTGGACTGGACTGGCCATGTTACTACTTTTACTAGGGGGTGCTGGTGTACTCGTAGTATATTGTGATGATGTAGTAAATTTTGTATGCTATTGTCTTAATCCATCAACGAAATCCAAACCAAAATAAACAAATATTTTTTTTGTTGGATTTCGTTTTCTGCAAATAAAATTAATATGGGAAAGTAATTCTTGTCTTTATCATCTTTCCAAGCATTTCATGCTAAATAATTTGTTAATATGAGACGTTCCATTGTCATCTTTTGTGTGCTATTTCAAACTAATTTTCGTTTTTGATATCTCTTCAGAATATAAATACAAAGGTTTGGTTTTTTTCTTTTAACTCTTAATGCTTGGGGAAAATCATTGAGAAATGAGGTGAAATAATTAGTTCCCCTATATCAACGATTGACAGATGTGATTTTGAGATATGTTTTCAATAGTTCAGCGATCTTTCTGAGAGATAACTTTATCACGAATGAAGATAATATTGTCATCCACAAGCAAAGCAAAAAAAGTTTGGAAAACTTGTATCGAAAACGTTGTTCTTTTGTTAGAGTTTTCTTGAAATTCTTCGAAAATTTCAAACTTTTATCACCAAAAAACTTTTATTTTTCGCAATAATAAAACCTAGTAGTTTTTCAAAATCGCAGTCCATTCCGTTTATATCCAGCGCGGTTCTTTTCTGACTTTAGGTATTTAATAAGATAAATTTTGAAGTTTCATAGTAAAAATTAACATTTATCGAAATCTTGCCAATATTTTTGTAATATCTATGTAAAATTATATTATTTCCATTTTCAAAAGTTGTATTTGTAAGAAAGGCCAAATAACGTATGTTTCTGTTAAATAAAGTTTCTTTACATCGGCCCACAAGTGGCGCCCAAAACTATGCTCTGTAAATATAACGGCTTAATTGAATACGTTGGTAGTCTTCGGCCGTGATGTAAGTACAACCGAGAAACAGGCCGGCTTCCATTTTATTGTTTACAATCTTACAAAATCATTTTGATCTATTGCTTCAGAAATAAAGTTATTGGAAATGGAATTCAAGGGTGATTACTTTATATTTGGCTTGATAACCAAAAGTGGCTATCGCTAGAGCGAGCCCTACAGCATTTAAATGTAAATAAATTTGTTGTTTCTCAAACCATTACTCGTTACCGTGATACCGGCAGTGTTGCACCGTGCAGATTTGATCAAAATCTGTGAGCTGAACATATCTCGAGAACCGATGCAATACATATTGAAAAATGAGGTTTGACTAAAGCCATTAAAATTTCAAAAGTGCAAAAGATACAATATAAACATTTGACTGGAAGGAACCAAGGAGTTGCTACGCTTGTACGAAAGGCCAGTTACCAATTTTTTTTTCGATGAGAAAATATTCCAAGTTGAGTAGTTTGTGAATAACAACAAAAGTGATCAGTAAACCCTGCCAGTTACAAATGTGCACCTTCGATTGGTCACTAGAACTCAAGCGCGGCCGATGGTAATGGTGTAAACCGCCATTGGGAGCCACCGTGGTGCAATGGTTAGCATGCCCGCCTTGCATACACAAGGTCGGGGGTTCGATTCCGTGTTCGACCGAACACCAAAAAGTTTTTCAGCAGTGGATTATCCCACCTCAGTAATGCTGGTGACATTTCTGAGTGTAAAAGCTTCTCGAAGTGGTTTCACTGCAATGTGGAACACCTTTCGGACTCGGCTACAAAAAGGAGGTCCCTTGTCTTTGAGGCTTAACATGGAAATCAGGCAGCACTCAGTGATAAGAGAGAAGTTCACCACTGTGGGTATCACAATGTGACTGAATAGTGTAAGTGAGCCTGATACAGCGGGCTGCCGCCTAACCTAAGCTAAAGTTCGATGATCGCTCCCCGTTCGTCTTCATCGACCGTGGAGTCAAAACAAATGATGAATATTATCGGGAAATGTTCTAAATATAGTATTGAAGCCCTGAGCAGAAAATCATCTCGGGCGAAGACCATGGGCATTCCAATAGCACCATCGCATTCAGGTTCCTCGCTTCATTCCCACACACCTGGCGCAAAAATGTTTTTTTTTTTGACCGGAGGTGATCATATATCCTTCTCTGGGTGTACCACACATAGTCACCAAAAATCTCCGGATTTCAATCCGTTAGACTTTTGCGCCTGCACACAAAAAATATTTTCTCTGATTCACATCACCAAATTAATTGATCCAATTAATTTTTAATTGAAATGTTCTCAATTCACCGAAAATGATAGTATCAATCACAGTTTTAATTGGGCATAGAAAAAATCTTGATTAAATAATAATTGAATTTTTTCAGCCCAATTAAAAAGCTTGTGATTGAATACTATTCATTTCGTGATTGAAGACATTTACAATTAAAAAACGATTGAATTGGATCAAATTAATTTGGTGATTGAATCAACGAGAAAATATTTGTTTGCGCACGGCTGTGCAGGCGCAAAAATCTAACGGACTTGAAATCCGGAGCATTTTTGGTGAGCTATTGTGTGGCTACACCCAGAAAGGGAACTATGATCACCTCCGTCAAAAAAAAAAACATTTTTGGCGCCAGGTGTGTGGGAATGCTAAAGGCGAGGACACCTGAATGCGAATGTGGCTGATTGGAATCGCCCAATGGTCTTCGCCCGAAGATGATTTTTCCTGCTCAGGGGCGTTCCACAGTACTATATTTTTAGAACAGGAGTTCCCGGATAATATTCGATCATTTGTTTTGACGTCCACGGGTCGAGAGGACGAACGACACGCGAGGGGAGCGATCACTCGAAACTTTAGCTAGTAGGTTCACGCCGGCAGCCCGCGTGTTCAGGCTCACTTACACGGATTCAGTCCATTAGTTGATACCACAGTGGTGAACTTTCTCTACATTATTCATGAGTTGTGCTGCCGTGAGATTTCCGATTGTTGGAAGCTCAAAGACAAAGGGGACCTCCTTTTGTAGACGCGAGTCCAAAGGTGTTCCACAGTTCGCACCGTTTGAAACCCACTGGTCGAAAGCTATTTACACTCGAGAAATGGTCCCAGCGATTACTGAGGTGGGATAACTCCACTGCCTGAGAAATACTTTTGCGTGTTCGGTCGAAGACACGGAATCGAAACCCCGACCTTGTTGATGCAAGGCGGGGCATGCTAACCACTTAGCACCACGGTGGCTCACCAATGGCGTTGAACAACCCATTACCATCGGCCCGCGCTTTGAGTTCTAGTGGAACCAATCCGAAAGGTGCACATTTGTAACTGGCCAGGGTTTACTGATCACTTTTGTTGTTATTTCACAAATCTGACTCAACTGTGGAAGTGATTTGGTCTCATCGCAAAAAAATAATTGGGTAATACCTGCCTTTCGATACACAGCGTAAGCGGCAACTCCTGTGGTTCTTCCAGTCAATGTCTTATATTCGTGATCTTTTGCACTTTTTGAAATTTTAGATGCTGTTATCAAAAACCTTCATTTTTCGAATATGTGATTGGCATCGGTTTCTCGAGATATTCTCACTCACAATTTTTGAGTCAAATTCTGCCACGGCGCAACACCTTGCGGTATCACCGGGTAACGAGTAATGGTTGAAGAAACGAACAATTATTTACAGTTTAAAATGCTGATAGGGCTCGCTCTAGCCGACTTAGCCAACTTTTGGTTAGTTCTAAAGCCACAATATTAAAAGTAATCACCCGTTGAATTCCATTTCCAATAAACTTGTAATTTGCTGAAGGCAATAGACTCCAAAATGATTTTGTAAGATTGGTAACACAATAAAATGGCGCCGGCCTGTTTCTCGTCTTTACTTACATCACGGCCGAGATAACCTCCAACAGTAATTCAATTAAGCCGCTTAATATTTAGCAGAGCGATAGTTTTGGGCGTCCTCCTGTGTGGGCCAGGATGTAAAGAAACTTCATTTTTAAACAGAAACATCACTCTAGATTTGGCCACCGTTTCTTACAGAATTACAAACTTTTGAAAATGGAAATAGATTATAAATTTTACATAGAAGTATTACAAAAAATATTGGCAGAAGATTTCGATAAACTGTTAATTTTTTTACTATGAAACTTTTCAGAAATTGTATCTTATTAAAATAACCTAAACGTCAGAAAGAACCGCGCGTGGCATATAAACGGAATGGACTGACGATTCCCTTGAAAGAAAACTAGCTAGGTTTATTATTGGCGCCGACAAAAATAAAAGTTTTGCGTGATAAAAGTTTGTGAAATTTTCGAAGACATTTTCAAGAAAGGCTCTAACAAACAAGAACAACTTTTTCGATACAAGTTTTCCAAACTTTTTTGCTGTTGCTTCGCTGCAGCATGGACAATATGTATCCTTCATTCGCTGGATAAAGTTTATCTCTCACGAAAGATCGCCTGAAGCTATTTGAAAAGCATATCTCAAAAATTCACATCTAGTGCAATTCTTGATATGAGGGGAACTAATTAGCACCCAGCTCAATGATTTTCCCGAAGCATTTAAGGAGTTAAAAGAAATAAAAACCAAAACGCTTTGATATTTCTATAGTTTCTGAAAGAGATTTATCAAAAACGAAAATTAGTTTGAAATAGCAGCACAATAAGGATGACAATGGAACGGCTCATGATTAACAAATTATTTTAGCATGAAAGCTCTTGGAAAGATGATCAAAGAGCAAGAGAATTTACTTTCCCCATATTAATGTTTATGTTTGCAGAAAACGAGAATCAACAAAAAAATATTTGTTTATTTTGGTTTGGATTTCGTTGATGGATTAAGACAATAGCATACAAAATTTACTACATCATCACAATATACTACGAGTACACCACCCCCTAGTAAAAGTAGTAAACATGGCCAGTCCAGTCCACAGACAGCCAGCCCACTTAATTATAGTATCAGCAAAAATTTGTCGATTTTGTTTTTTGTTGGTGGTGAGGGTGATTAAATGAGAAAAATCATGGCAAAAATATTTGCTCAACAGACGAAATGGCAGACTACAAACAGACGTGCTGCAGATGAATGTGGGGGGACAGACGGACGGACA
>PGFW01017466.1:33860-43938 GCA_003123925.1 Haematobia irritans | reverse complement strand
TTACAAGTGCATGAGCTTATTGAACGTGTACATTTCACAGGACATCATCATATTCATACGCAGACTTTATGGAGTTTTGGTTAGAATTTTATTCATATGGTATCTTCTTCTTTTTGTTATGTTGGTTTTCTTCAAACCTTCTGTAATATATCCTTTAAACTCCCCCTTCAGTTTGCGTCACATTTTTGTTTTCTTTAGTTTAGGTGTCATTCATATACAGTGGCTTGCGTTTGAATCGTGACAAGAACAGTAATAGCTTACAAAAGATTGCAGCCTCCATATTTTGTAGATACATGCGTATGCAAGATGTTGTTAAGCGTCGGAATTACCCAGTGCCGCGTGGTAGTTGTCTACAAAGTGAAAAGAATAAGAAAAAGAGAAAATGTAAATTAGGCATGTTTGTTGGTCAGAATCAATTATAAATTAAAGTTAATTTATTATAAATGAAATAAAAAAAACAGTTAGACAGTTTCCCAGTAAATTCTGGAATTACTCATGATTTCCAAAAAAATATTTAGCATATCAATGAATAAACATAAAACGCAAGTTAAGCTTTTACCATCAAGTATGGACTTCCCATAGTTCTATGATTTCATCTTGAATTTAAGATGAGAAACATGGTCAATATTTATGAAATCACCAAGCGCCTAAAGACTACTAAATGTGTCTCATATATTTCTTGTGCTGCAATAATATTTTATAAAATATGCAATTTAAAATATAACAAATAGCTTCCTCCAACTTTCTTCCTGTTTATAATTATTTTTAGCACTTTTTATTTTCAGATAAATTTCTTTCTTAAATTAAATATTCTTTTCAATTTTGAATCCCCGCACATTTTAAAATATTAATTTTCATGCCACTATCCTTCGTTTATTGCCTTTCCATGTTTATGAAAGGCAAAAATACAAAAACAAAAAAACAATATTCGAACTATAAAAGAGTTTACAGTAAAACCAGGAGCTGCAACATAGCACTAATTGATTTTAACATTTAGTAAATCATAAATTTTAATTTTCAAGACTATAACCCCAATGCAACAGCATTGCTGATGTTTATCGAGCAATTTTGATTGTTCGTCTAACATGAAATGCACCAGCTTACTACCACACATATACCAAAAAATGAATATGTGCGAATATTTGTATGCCCACCACTGCTTTGTTGATTCTATACGCGACTATACGAAATATTATAAACTTACCCCCCCCCCCTAATACATAACAGTTGTTGTAAACAAACCAATGTAAAAAGGGGCAAAATAGCGTAATAGGCAAATTTATTCTTTAATTTTTTTTTATAAAGAAAAGTAAATGTAACAGGTAATTCGATGAAAATATTTTTTCCTTATTTTTTGTAAATAAAAATAAAAGTAGAAGTAAGCAATATGTCAGTCAGGTATACTGATGAAAATATATTCTTTTAATGTTTTTTTTATGAAAAAAAGTAAATGTAACATTTTTTTAAAATAAAAATAAAAAGTAGAAGCTAACCAATATGTCAGTCAGTAACATGAAAATATATTCAAATGAAGTCAGATATTTTATTTGCGTTGAATACTTTAATTAATATTTAAAATTAATTAAGCCTTATTTAAAATAATTTATCTTGGTTTAAGTTTAAATAAAATTTAGCTTTGTTATACAAATAATTACTATTTGATTATTTAATTTTATTCATTTTAAATTTTTTTCGAATTCAAATTTATCAAAATTACACTAAAGTCGTGAAATTTAGTTTTATTTACTAAAAACTATTTTATTCTTTTCTTTATTAAATTTTAATATTTTTTATTATTTGCTATTATAACAGTTTTAATTGGAATTAATACAATTAACAAAAACGGAATGTTTAATTATACTTAAATAACTAAGATCTATAGAACTGCAATTTTAAAATTTTATTCGCGTTTTTAATTTATTTCAATATGTTTAAATTTTGAATTTTAAATATCATTTAAAATAACTTAAATTATATTAACATTAAATTCAATTTTCGTATAATTGTTTTAACTTAATTGAAAATAAATAAATTCTTTAACTTAATTACAATTTGATTTAATTATAACCCAATTTAGCTAAATTTTATATAGTTTATTTTAATACAAATCAGTGGAATTTGTTTCATTTTAAATTTAAGTTCAAAGATAAAAATTCTCTTCACAAATAATTAGGTATTCCGATTTAATTTTCATTCTCAATTATATATTATATTTTTTTAATTTTGATCACTTAAAATTTATTTCTATACAATTTATGCTATTTATTCTATTTTAAATTTAATTCTATTTCATATATTTTCATTCTTGCTTTCTGGTCCACTTGCTACTTTCCCTTTTATCATTTTTCTTACAGTGTATATTTGTTTTAATCTTCCTCGCTATGCTGTAGGTATGCAATTAGTCAAATTTATTTGAAAATATTATTAACTCGCCAACAAATATGTTGTTCACCAACAGTTTTGATTGCCAGACATTGTTACTGTTGTTCGGCTGTTTTAGACGACGATGATGATGGTGATGCCTCTTGCTGTTTTCTTGGTGTTGTTCGTTGTCTTTTCATTTTTCATTAATGAATAAAAACAACTATCACCATAACCCAAATCAAAAAATAATATACAGACACTTTTGTTTCCCACATACGTAACGACGTGTCATTACCTTAGACTCCAAAATTTCTTCTTCGTTTTGCATCAGTTTTCAAAATTCAACGTCTTAACGGATAAAGAGTGGGGAACCTCCTTTTTTTGAAGTTCTTAAAACTGACCACACTGCTTTTGCAATAGCCGTCGTACATGCAATGTTGTTGCGCAAAAGGGTGTTTTTATTAAAATGCCGCCGGTAAAAAATGAGTTTCTTGCATCAGACAAAACAGAAAGCGCAAGGCACTACGTAGATCATAAAGAGCAAACACATTTATATATGATCAACTTTCAAAAAACAACTTTTTGATTCTTTTTTTATATTTGAAAATTTTTTTTTTTTTGGAACTAACAACAATATATATTTTTTAATATAATTTTTTTTTAATAATAAATATCGTCTTTTGCCATTGTCTTGTTGGTATTTGTAGCCAAATGCTTCTTTATTGTTTTGATTATTTCTCCTTCAGTTGCTTTTAACATATGCGCTTCCGTGTTTCGCTTTCAACTCTTACAAGTAACCTAAAATCAAAAGCCAAGGAAATTCACATAAATTTGAAAATTTTCGTTTTCTTGGTTTTTATGATATCCGCGCGGCTTTTTCTCACGTGGCTTCTAACATTCATCCAAAATATAGCGTTATCGCAGCCTATACATAAATTATGATTGCCCAGACATGTTTTTATCTTGATCCAAGGGATTTTCTTGCGCAACTTCTTTTTTACCGAGTTTCGTTTTGTTTTTTGCCAATTTATTAACACACAATAAAAATGATTAATTCATGCTTAAAGCAGCCATTATTTATGATTCGCTATCACATCTAGGACAGCAGATAGAGAAAGAGAAGCATTAATGAAACACAAAAAACAGCTGATTTGTAGTTTGATCTCAACTCTTTCTGTGACCAATTAATAATGTTAGAGAGGACATTGACTGAGCAATTTTATAGGGTTAGGTTTAATGATGTTTCACCTCAGTGCTTCCATAAAATTTGAGTGTTTCTTATATTATCTTGTGAAGTAATTCCACATTTTGAATTATATTTTGACAGGTAACGACAAGCATCGACCAACAAAAAAAAGACGTACCATAACGTAATATTGTTCATAGCGCCCTCCACATTGACATGACAGTGTTTAAGTTTTGAAAAATTGCGATAACACTCAGGCTACCTGTATGACATGACAACAAACCCCCAAAAAAATATAAGAAGAAGCTCAAGTGTTGGGTTACATGACTCAGTTAAACTCGCTCTCTCTCTCTTCAACATAAACACACACTTCAATTAAATTCTCACCTTTCAGTGATTTTAGCTAAAGATACTTCTCTCTCTTGTATTTTGTTTTTTTTTAAAAACTAATACCACAACATAAGTCTGTAGAAACCTTTGAGGTGAGTTTGAGTATGAGCCCTCAAAACCTGTATTATCTATACGATATAAAAATCTATCTCATAATTCTTAACTCTGATTCTCAATTTGCACGAGTAAGATTCTCATAACTAATCTTTTAAATTTCTTTAAGACCTTTTAGGGAGGAAAATCTTAATACGAATTAATGAAATTTTTATTCATATAAGAATTTAATAATTCTGACAGGCCAAATCAAGGTTAAGATTAATTATTAAAAATTATTAATTCAATTTTAGAGATTAAATAAGGTGAAATATAATCGTTTTGTCTATGTTTGCATACAATTAGACATTTAATAGACTAATTACTGAGATATTGGCTACATTATTAGCAAAAAAATTTAATAAATAAGGGTGGAATTTTAAATAATGCCTTAAAAGCAAACTACTCAATGAATGTTTTAACGAAACTAATTGCTTTAAATATTTGTTACTAAGCTTAAAGGCAAGCTTAAAACCTACTAGGGATGCCGGATTTCTGTGAACATTACATTCTTTATTCTATTCTGGTCACTGAGGTTTGAATTTGGGGGTTCATAAATAAAATCATTTCATATCAGTTAGTTTTTGTATGAATTAAATAAAATTAATTTATTTCGTATTTTACTCAACGATTCCTTTGGCCTCTTTCCAACTTCATCAGGAGTGTTTTATTGAAAATAAAACTAGAGACAAATTTCACATTTTCTTACATAGTTCTACTGACGTGTATAAAAAGATCTTCGTACCCTAAGATTTTTCAATAAAAAACACTCCTGATGAAGTTGGAAAGACATCAACGAAGCGTTGAGTAAAATACGAATAAATGAGTTTTATTTAATTTCATACAAAAACTAAGTTTGAACAGTTTTGAAACAACTATAATAGAATAAAATATATATCACTAATTTTCTAATGCCCGTTTCCAAATATTAATTCAGGTCTTATATGAAATATAAGACTAAAATTATAAATTAAGAACAATACTTCAAATTACACATTTAATAAACTTGAAACACCATGAATAACTACCACTTACACAAGATTTTTGCAACCATGTTTTGAGGATACATTTAGATTGATACTTTGAATATATTTGTATTATATATCCATAAAGTAAGGAAGGCTTGTAAACTAAGCTATGTTTCTTATAATTTATCTGGTCACTGGGGACATTTATTCAATAAATATATTCATAAATAAAATATTATAAAATTCATTGATCTGATGGTTCCAGGTATACATATCAAAATAGTATGTCATCTTATAATGATAATTAAGGACTGGAATTTTTAAATTTGAGTAGGCCAAAACTTCTAATTTACGACATTTTTAAATTTAATACCCCCAAAGTATGTGATAGCAGACCATAAAGGTATTTACAATGAACTAATTACAGCTTACATGATTTGCTACCATGTTTGAAGATCATTACATCGATGATTTGAATTCCTCTTCCCCAGCATTCCGCCCTCTTCAACGGATATTTTCATAAAACTGAAATAAACTATCAAACCATATTATATAAGTTCTGCATTAACCTTTACATGAACTCTGTCTGGGCGCAGCTCAACTCCACTTCACAGAAATCCCCCAAACAGAGACATGATTACCAATTATGTCGCCGTCCCGCTTTGCCATTTCTTCCATATTTCCAAAAATCTCTCGTCTTCTCAATAGTCTAAAAAAAAAAATAACATCTCACGGCTTTCTGCTCGTCGTGACTTCGTCTATCAAACCATTCATATTTCTGCTTTCCACTCGTGACAGAGTCTTGAGGCCTTGCATCATATTACAAAAGATCGTGCCACCACAAAACATTCTGACAAGTAAACACAAACGCAATACCAACAAACCTCGTGGCTATTAGCTGCAGAACGATACAAAAAAAAAAAAGCTACTACAGCCATATGATGATTGACGGGAGAAGTCTAAGAAGAATCTAAAAAATTAAATCTAAAAGAAAAAACAACGCACACACGTTTAGCCAAAAAAACATTTGGAATCTTTTTCATGTGTCACCCCCAACACAACGACACCAGTTGTCGAGATTACAGAAAGAATGCCACTGACTGACATATTCCAAGCGTTCCACACGGCATAATTTTGGATATGGCCTCCTCCCGCGCCTTATCGGGACGGGGACCAAAACGACAAGCGACGCGAGATTCCATGCTATAGGAAAAATACACAGAGCACTATACCACACCATCACCACCAAAATCCAAGCTAAACAAAAAGCTGACAGCAACAAAATTGGATTTGTTAACAGTGTTTAATGCGTTATGCAGATTTTTAACAGAGATTTAACCACGCACAAGAATCCTTAACAAAAATGTCTTTTGCGTCATCCATGTCCATATCTGTGCGCTTTGTTGTTTAATATTGCTTATTATATTGTGTTTGCCTTTTTTTGATTGTTGTTTGGTTTTTGTTTTAACTCCAAATACACCAGAATATACGCTATGATATCAGTCATCACAGCCAAAAGCTTTGAGGAGGGGCCAAGAGTCACAATACGCAAGGCAGTACAACAAAAGCGACAACAAACGCTAGCTCTTAAGTAACTGAAAAAGGCTGTCAACTTTGCTTGTTCAACAACGGAAGAGACAGCAAGCATCTAAATGATTATGAAGTTAAGGGAAAAAGGATTAAATCAAAAAAAGAAAAAAAATCTACAAACGGATTTAAAAAAAATGGAAATTACTGTATAATTATATTTTTGGGCAGATCATATAACTCTTAAAACAAATATTTTTTCAAATCTGGCTCTCTCATTTTACTTCTCACTCTATTGTATTCTGTAAGGTTACGTATAAAATTCTCGACATACTTGTATTACACACAAAGAAAATTTTATAAAGATTGAGCCAAGCAATAAATTTTCATTTATGTAAATGTTCATTAGGACAATGATACTGTCTTTTAATAGTATGAAAAGTCTTGCATAGAAATTACTGAATTGTTTCGCTTGTCTCAATTTTAATGACAAATTTAATTCGGTACGATGATTTTTCTATCAAGTGTCAATCAATTAAATGGTACACTGATAGAAAAAAAACGTTATATCAACGAAATTACACATTGTATTAATTTCGAAAACGGAAAAACTGTTTACAGTGTTAATGAAAATGTTCATTGTTCAACGAAAAAGTTATTGCTGGATACAATTCAATCGGTCATCAAGTGGACTAATAACTGCTTAGTATTTAGCCAAATATCCAACTAATTGATTTGTTGTTGTCTTTAAACTCAACTTATCGATTTTTATGGATTTGCAAAATCGATTTAGGACAACCAATCGATATTTAGTGAGTAAACCTTTGCCATTGGTAAATTGGACTGATCGATTTTCAACACCATAAAATCGAAAAATTCACTTTAAAGTACTAACATCGATAAATTTCCATATCCAAAGAACAGAAGGAGATTTTTTGAATATGTATAAAACTGGATTAAAATTTCAAACTTTTAAAAAAGCCGGTATATTGTCTTTTAAAAACGAAAAATATTTCTTTTTAAAAAATTTCACATCAATCAATTAATAATACGAACAAGGAATAACCGATTTAGAATCTCAATGTCTCAACTAAGCTCATCAATAACTTTAAAAAATTAAGCAGCGATAGCTGTAGCTTGCTATTTGTTGAATTTTTTTATTTATTTATATTTTTAAATTTATTTATATATATATATAAAAACATTCGTAAATCACCTTATCGCGGCGTCCAAATTCAGTCGAATATTTGACATCTGTAACAAAAATCGATGATATTGCTAAACAAGTCAACTATTCGACTTTTACTAAAAAAAATCCATTCTTCCGACTTGTGCCGAAAATATTTCTAGCAGTCAAAATAAAAATTTCGAATTTTTATTGATTTTTCGCCTAAAATCGATTACAGGGTTAGCTTTCTCTTTATAAAAATTGTAGTATTTTATATTTAGACTTTAAGCCATTAAGGCCCTTTACCGTTAACTTAGCTCCGTTACTTTCATAAGTATTTCTTTATTCTTTATTATTGTTGCGTACAGCATGCATGTCACTTAAGATCATTTTTTTTGTTGCTAAATTTCTGCATTTCATACGTTTGGCGCCGCTTTTTTTTGCTGCTCGAAAAAAAACATGTCCAATGCAAGTAGCGTCATTTGTGGCACAAAAACGAATACAATCTGCATTGCTTACGCCTCTGGGGGATAATCTTCCCAAAATTGCAACGATGAGTGTCCAACGTGAATCCTAATGTTGGAGAGTAATACACCATAGCTAACCAAGGCTGTCGCATGCTGTCAGGTATAATGGTAATGACATATTTTTGACAAGCATATGGCTTTAAAATTAAAAATTTTGTACATTTTTTTTATTAAATAAACGTAGAAAAAAAAACTAAGATAAAGAGTAACTCAAAACTTTGGAAAAAATCTTAATTCAAATTCAAAATACATTCTTCAAATTTTATTTTTTGTGTGTGTTTGACCGCTGAGACATATTCATAAGATTTGAACATAATTTTTTATTTCATTGCCAAAAGTGTCATGTTACGAAGATTTATAAACAAATGTCTTGTTGAATTGTCTCCAACTCACTTTGGGGGTATTTGCCCAGCAAAATCTGCTAGCCATTCAGCCATGCTCTGAAATTAAATCAGACAGACGCAACAAAGCAACAAGGAAACAAACAATATTTGAAATCCACATCAATGAAACACGCCCAAAATATTTAAGTGTCCAAGACCAAAACAACAAAAACAAAAAGAGAGAGGCAAAAGAACAAAAAAAAATTGAACTGATAGATAACATTTGAGAAGTGTCGTCATTTGTGTTTTGTTGTTGTTTTTTGGTAAATAATAAACAGGTTTTGTGGTTTTTTTTGAGATTTTTTTTCTGATCAATTTTATGCCCTAACCAAATGATTTATATTCTTATCACTTTACATGGAATTGACGAGGATATAGTCTACGAAAGGACATTTTCGTTTTGTAAGATTTATTATCTCTTGATTTCCAATGAAACCAATGAATTTTTCATTGCTGCACTCATTCATATCATTGTCACTTTGGTATTTGGAAAATTTCACACTTTCCTCTGGGAATAATCTTAGGGAGACAAAACAAAAAAACTATCATGGCACAGAAAGTGCTTTTTTATGAAAGACACTGGTTTTTTTCATTGTCGACAAAATGTAGGAATAACATTGGCTGAGTCATTTGAAAACTAGGGATGCCAATAATGAAATGTGGTTATTTTTACAAAAATAAATCCTGTTTATATATATATTTTTTTTATAAATAAAAATTTAAATATTTTTTCAAGTTTTATATCATAAAGTATTCGTTGTGGGTGAAAGACACTGTTTTTATTATCGACGGGATGTTAGTAATAAAAGTTTATTATTTTTATGCAAAAATAAATTACATTATTTTTATTTGTAATTTTTTTGTTTTATTTGATCTTTTGACTATAATTAAAAATCTAAAAATTTTTAAACTTTTGGTTTAAAGATGCTGTTTTTTTATTGTCGACGAAATATGGGAATAACATGGGTTAGAGAACTTTGTTTGTTTTTTACAAATATTATTATATATAATATTATAAATAAAAATGCATTTTTTTTCAATTTTAATATCCTAATATTTCATTTATTCTTCCAATATTTAATATTTTAGAATTGACATAAGATTGCTTCACCAGGAGATGATTAATTAATAATCAAAATAAATTAAAAATTAAATTAATTCAATTCTTAAATTAAAAACTAAAAAAAATCACTTTTTCTTTGTGGAATTTATTTAAATCTTTAAAACAAAACATACACTTAATTTTAATTTAGTATAGAACTGATACAATACTAAAGGTAAACACTGATGAAGCGTCTCAAAGAAAGGAATGAAATATTGGATATATAAGTTTAGTTCTATATAAAAGTATTATAAAAATATCAACAATTCATATGCAAAATTTTAAAAACTAACCTGAAATCTTCCAAAAATTTAAGAAAAAAAATAAACCTTCTTTCACTCTCGCGTCATTTCCTTTCCCATATGTCATC
>PGFW01017455.1:10861-25927 GCA_003123925.1 Haematobia irritans | reverse complement strand
CAAGAGAGAGATCAATCATCCTATGTTTGATTGATAAAGGTGATGAAAAACGGCCAACACGATTTTCAATAAAAAATTAATTTTAACTTTTGTCACGGGAATCAATTGTGTGAATTGAGTCAATAAATAAACTGTGATTGATTTTTAACATAAAATTCAACATCAGTTTTTAATTGGAATCAATTAACAATTTTAATTATTTTCGCGACAACAATCAATCAAACTATTTGATTGATTTCGAATTAAATTACTTAAGTTGATATGGGCAATAAATTGTCAATAAATAAATGTTATATATTGTCGCCCGCCAATAATCTTATTTAGTTTTTTATTTGAAATAACAGAAAATATGCGTTTTCTTATTAAAAAATCTTCAATATTCTTATTTTTCCTGAATTGTAATGCTATAGACTAAGAATTTTTGTTTTTGTTATTTGTGTGTTTTTATTGCTCATATACTTAGACTACAATTTAAAGATCAAGTAACAATAAAGGGTTAAAAAAAATAAACTATATTCATTATTATCTTCGCTTATCATATTAACTGATGGTCAGTCAATGTTCTATATTTTGGTGGCGCGTGGTTGGCATTTCCAATAAAATCAGCAGTCTGTAGTATTAGTTTGTTGGCTGGGAAGTAGAAACAGATAATTCGAATTTAATTTTGTTCAATTAAAAGTTGAATATTGTTAAACATTTCTGCCATAGAATTGTCAAGTTCCAGGTTGCATTTTATAATCGATTTCTTTTGCAAGTTGTAGTTTGTAGCATAAAGAAGGGTGTATTAAAGAGCTCGGTAATTTAATTTTAGTAAGAAATTCTTTCCAAACTGTCCCACACATTGACATCGCCTTAATGTAAAATTTGAACCAATCAAAGTCAAAAATAATAACAAAACAATGTAATATTTGGTATTATATTGATGATAATTTGCCAATTCTGGAAATAGAAAAAATATAAATGGAAAATACATATTTTTATAATTCCGATATTTTCATATTTTTAAAATTCCAAAAAGTAAATAACTTTTTTATGCCGATTAACATAATTTGCAGCTCATTAGTTTATACAGATATACCTGTCTCTACTTGGTTCAAACTGAAAAAAAACAGGTAAACAAAATGGAATTTAATGCCAACGCTACTGTCGCAACTTCAAGTGAATGCTTGTTTTAAGGAAAACTAGGAATGAAAAATTTTTGTAATTTTCAAAGATCAATACGGTACCCATCTTTTGATTGCAAACATATTCTTATATTCATATATATTTAATAAAATTATGGAGTTGATGGGATTGATTGGTCAATTTCACGAAATAAAATTGGTTACTAAAAGAAATGAATAAAAAATATATTATTTTAGTCGCGTTTCATGTACACAGGGCTTCAATGGAAAAACAGATCAGCATTTCAAACAATTCTTTACCTTCAAGTAAGCGTAGACCGTTTCCCATTTTTACAATACACAAAACGCAAACACAGGTAATTTAAATCGTTCTTGTCATATATTTTTCACAGTCCTTTAACACGTGGCATTTGTTGTTGCACACTTTATTTAATTTTTTTCATACCCTTTGCATGATTTGTTGTTGCTGTTTCAAACTATTTATGCACAGCCCATTTGTTGAATGGCAGGCAGACCAGAATGTCGGCCAATTATGCATGTTTTTGCAAACCTTTCGCGAAAAACAAAACGCCACTGCGGTCGTTACGAGTTACTTCAACATCATACATTGTTGAATAAATACCCATTCGCTTGTTCTCTTTTCGGAGAAAAGGTGGCAAAACTAAACACAGACAGACGTATTATTTATTCGCGGAAAATAAAAAAATAAAAATTCTTATAATATTTGGAGATTTTAATAATTACCAACCGTCCAGGCATTTCTACTCTGGCAGAAGCGCAAAAGAATTACGGACAGACCGGACGAAGGAGCAGCGCGACGGACGGACGGACATGCTTAAGATCGATTCAGAATTTTCAACCACGACCCAGAATATATATACTTTTATGGGTGTCTTAGAGCATATTTCGATGTGTTACAGAAACGAATGACAAGTTAAATAATAACCCATCCTATTGGTGGAGGGTAATAAAAATGTACTGATTTTTGTTATGGCATTTTGATATATGGTATCATTTTATTTCTATTTGGCTGTTAATGATGACTTGCGTTGGTACATTTGATGGGCAGCGAGTAAATATGGAATGATTACTTATTGCTTGAAGATTGAAGCCAAAATGGAGTATGTAAAAATATGCGAAGTTAGCTTGCACGACATTATAAATACAAATAATACAATGAATTAATTTATATAATAAATAAAACAAATAATAATCGTTATTTTTGTGTTTTCTTTTCTCAAGTGGCGTCCTTTTTTTCGACCAAGAATAAATTTGTTTTCGTCATAAAAATCAAAACAGTTTTAGTTGTGACGCATGTGCTTTTAACTAGAAGAAAAAACATTTTTGACGAATAACATAACATTTTAGATCGTTGAGCATTGTCCTTTTTTAATGGAAAGCAAAATTCCTTTTTATCAATATAATAACATTTTAGATTGAGGACTAATTGTAATTTTTCTTAGAACGCATGTTTCACATGAGCCAACATGGTTGCAGGTTAAAAATGTTTACATGGTCGCCGCAAAAAATAGCTGCTATCCATTTAAATTTTGCTCTTCGAATATGATTGCTGGCAATCATGTTTCTTCTCGTGCGTGTACGTACGCTGTGCATGAAGTCCATATCGATTCGTAATTATTTGGTAGACTTACCTATGGCATAACTTTTTTGTCTAATATATTACCGACGTATGGATAAATTCACAAATTTAGAGATGTTAAGAAGTTTTTAACGATACCACAACCCAAGTAATATCGATGTGGATGACAAGTCGCTTTCGTAGAAGTTTTTTACGCAATCCATGCACACCTCAAAAAAAAATCGCTTCTTTAATACATATGTTATTTCCAAAACATATTTTGGCAGGAAGCAGCATAATATGTTTGTTTTATGTGAACATAATTAATCTGTGTTGGAAGCATTTTGAGCCAAAATATTATATGCTTGAAAGAATTTTCCCAAAGACGATTGTGCTCATTCCCTAATACATACCGTTATTTTCACTTCCACGAAATATTTTAATTTCTCGCACCTTTCTTTTGTAAATACAATATAATGTTGAAGAAATTATTCACGTTTTTTATTTTTTTTTTTTTAAATGTTATGCTTTCGGCCTGCAAGCGGAGAATCGAACCGCGAATAACATACAGTTTGTAAGCCAACACACTATCCACTGGGCTACGTAGTGTCATGGTCACCGAGCAGATAATTATCGTTATAAGTTACATTTATATAGCAATAGTTTGCAGGCGCCCACGAGCCCATGCAAACATAAACATTATTTTACAGAAACATACGGCTTTGGTTTGCCACGGTTGGAGCAGTGGTTAGCATCGTCTGCCTTGCATGCAAGAGGGTCGTGGTTCATGCCCTGCTCCGACCGAACACTTGATTTTTTTAATTTACAGCATTTAATATTTATACTATTATTAAAGTTTTTATAATGAATTCGAAATGTGGTTATTAAAGTATTTAGAGTCATTAACAGTGTTTTGATATAAACGAAATTGAGCTGATTTTTGGATAAAATATTTATTTTTTTATTGCAAAAATAACAAATTTGTAAGCAAAAAGACTGTTTTTGGTACCAAAACTTTAACATTTGGGAAGGAATTCAAAACTCTAACTAAAGAAAGAAGTGGAGTCGGGTATAACATACATAAATAATTTATAAATATAGAACATAAATTTATTCAGGCGTGACCAGTTTTTTATGCTAGCATTTAACACGCATCGCTCTAAATGGCCTTTTAATTTTTTCTTTAAATAGATTCTATTTTAAAGTAAAATAACCTTTTTAAATTGTTTTAGCTGAAAAACTCGAACTTAATGCGCCACGCTTTTATATTGATAGGTGTCCGTCAACTCCTCTTTGACTACTTATTAATAAAGAGGAACTAACTTTTGTTTTTTAATACATTTTACTGTGTAATTTTTCACTATTTCCTCTTATTTCATGTTTAACTGTCCGGCAACTCTACAAAGATTATAGTGCCTTTACCGTTTATTTTTATGAAGCCCCTGATTTCTTTTAACGAACCAAGAAAAAAATTGTGCCCATAATGCCAAAATGATAAACAAAACACATGTCCACACATACATATTCTCTTGGTTCCGAATGTCCATTCTCTTTATTCAAATTAAATAATATTTAGACTTAAGCATATCAAATTTTTGGCCTTATCATAAAACAGTTTTTCCGAAACAACAATACCCGCGGCTTCACAACAGCAATTGTTTCTCTTTTAATTCTTTTCGCTGTGTTAATGTTGATAAATATCTTTTCGTCAACGTCTCCCCCGTTTCCCATTCTTTCTCTTACTCGTCTCTGTCGCTTTGGATAAAATATCAGCAAACATATGTAATGGTTTTAGTCCGAAATTTGTAAAATTTTATAAATAATATGTTTTGCATTCACACCATATGATTTCTTATGAACATTTAATGCCCGCAAACATGAAGTATATTCTAACATATTAACATGTTTGCACTTAAATATATTGTGTTTTAAAATTGTGCCCGAAACACATTTTGTTTATATCGGAACATATGAAAAACATATTTTTCTAAGAGTGCAGTAATCATTCTAAGAGTTATGCTGAGCCTTTCTCAGTTCTCGCTTGTATCCTCTCAGATTCTTCTTGTAAGCGTTCCAATCCTCAGAAACTCTGGTGGACTTTGCATTGTTAAATAGCTTCCTGCAGGATTTCCTCATATTACTTAACTCCGTAGACCACCATGGTGGTCGATTTTTCCTCCTTGGCTTCCTCTAGGGCAAGGGCATGCAGCTTTCAGTGAGATGTTGAAGGCCTATTTTAGTTAAAATTTTCTTAAATAAACCTACATATTCTTTTATATTTTTTTTTTGGGTGTAAGTCTGTATTTGCCCGGATATTTTATTTTGTATTACATTAACTCATTACAGCTAAAAAATGTTTTTTAATCGTATACCATAGTTTCTGAGAATATTGGAATGCTACACACGAAGAAAAATTACTTTCCTCCGGAACGAAACCTTTGACAAACGAAATTTTTCTTTGGTACAAAGTATTTTCTTTAATTTATGACAAACGTTACGACGATTAATGATAACCGTCTTTCTTCGATTTTAAGGAATTGTTTTTAGTGTCAAAAGGAAAATTCGTTTGTCTAAAATCTCGTTGCTAAGAAAAGAAAATTCTTCTTTCAGTGTAGGTATCCAAAAATAACTAATTTTGATTCTTGAAAACCCATGTCTGAGATTTTCTAACCAAACTTTCTTTGAGTTGTGTAAATTATTTCAAATAAATTGGAAGCAAAAAGAGTAGATAACAAAAAAAAATAATTTATGGCTATCTTGTTGGCAAAGAGTGAATTTAGTGCCCCAATTTAAAATTTCAAATCGAAAAGCGTATGCTTCGCTCACATGATAAGAGCTTTATGTCAATATTGGCTAAATTAAATAATAAATATAAAGTCACACACGTAGCATTAGATAAAAAATAAATACTGGTGTGTTGGCGATGCTAAGTGCCGACAAAACTGAGGGTAGTAACTATGGCTGGTAAGATTCCACGGAAATAATCGACAAAAATGGTTTCAAAAATGAATAGGTAAAACATTGAGACAGTTACTATGAAAAACAACCTGCTAAGGTCCAAAGAATTCTGTCTCAATTCTATTAATTTTGGAATGATCCTTTTTTACAAAATATTTTTACAAATAAAGAGCAGCTGTAACGGCAAAACATACACAATTCACTCATGAATCACGTGAGTCGTGAGCAAAATGCATATCAACTCTTGCGAATCCGCGTTAATGGGACTAAAACAAATATGCCGTACGGAGCGTGCGTGAGAAATAAAATCAGTTCGCGAATGAAATTTCTGCAAAAGCACGTTCACGAAAAAATTGAAGATTTAATTCTGACAAATTTAGTCTAACGCTCTCTTATTCGTATATGTTAAAATGCAAAATTGTTTTATCTGAAGGCCCTCTATTCTCAACGTACGACTGTTTAGTTTGGTTAGTGGCCTTGCGGAGTTACTTGATTTTTTTCGCAAATGAACTTGTTTTATGCTTGGAGCTGGTTGGTATTAATCTGGATAACGCTTACTTTTAACAGTTACGTGTCACTAAGCCGTTGCTCTTTTGCAGGAAACGTTTCCAAGCTGGGCAATCATAATAAGCCACCAAGATATTGCGGCTTTAAAACCTTCCTTTCGGACCATGCGAAAGAATGCTATCAACCGAGCGTCGAATCACAGTCTCAGCGATAGAATTCACATGAATATATTTGGTTGAAATTGCTTTTCATTATCAACTTCATCCTTTTCGCTTTATTATGAAATAAACATCCGAAGACTTATCTCAAGACATTAAATTCTTCTTCGAATACGAAAATACTAGCTCTTATTGGAAAATACTTTACAAAAATATAGAGTCCTTTTACAAGATCTTCATCAAGTTTGCGTTTTTCTGCGGCTGTTTTTGCACGGGAAATAAAATTAGGCTTTTGTAGAACAGCCATATATCGACTACCGAAGACATTGGCATGTTAGATTTGTGGTTCGGGACAAATATTTATGTAAGCCACATATTCATTGAAGTTAAGCGAATACAAATTCCGGGGTCCATTTAATTAAAAAAATTTTTAAACTAAAATGAAAATTACCAAAAAGGGTGGCTTGTTCACAAATTTTACTGCATAATCAAAAAATACTAATTGTTTTTAATGTTTGATGTTATTTAGTGTGTACCATTTTACTATTGTCAATTTTATTTGGATCAACAGAAAATTTCAGCAAACTACTGACTTTTCTGCAGTATGTCTGCTGTTCAAAATATCAGATTATTTGCTGTTTTTGCAAAAAAACTGTTAAACAGCAGCATTTTGTTTGCTTAAAAACTGCAGACAGCGTTTGCTATTAACAACAGACTTTTTTCTATGAGTGTATTAATAAATTGGTGCCTCATTTAGTATGAACGACTCTTAGATCAGTGTCGACTGTGCGATGTGTTTTTCATCTGCAATAAGATAAGAAATTTAACTAATTTGGATTATTTTTCAGGATCGCCGAAAATCCCGGGATTCGGATAAATCCCGTCCCGAAATCCTGGATTTCGCATAAATCCCGAATGACAGCCCTAATTCTTAACTCATATGTTAACTGAAATTAATTTAGGCCAAACTATATTTTATTTTTGAATTTTACCTTTACTCATTCCCGGTTGGTAAATGTTTCGTGAGTCGTGCGTGAGTACTGGTTTTCATTTCGTGAATGTGCGTGAGTGGAGTGGCTACCACACGTATCGTGCGTGAATAAACATTTTGCGTCGTGAATGTGTGTGAAATGCCACCTCTACTCTATTGTTACATGTGCTGTGTGGCATATGGCAACATCTTGTTGAAATCACATGTCATGCAACTGTAGCATTTTGGCCAAATAAATAAATAACATAAATAAATAACATCACGTTATTATCACGGTTAGGGCTCACCATTTACAATTACGTTACGATTCGCATCATTTTTAAAGAAGTACCGTTCTTGGCGTTTATGGCTGGTAGGCACATAAACGCACGCAAATTGTTGCCATTTTCTGGATGCAAAGCTACCTAACTTTTGCAATGCTTCTGTCTGATCTTCACTCTCCAAAAATCGACAATTCTGTTATTTACGTACCCATTGAACCAAAAATGAGCTCTGCGCAAATAATTGAGCCTTTATGACGCGGCTGAAGTCAAATTTTGGGATCCATTCTATAAATGGGGCTATATGAGTGAACACTCAGAAATTTTAACACTATTTTTCGAGCATTCTCCAAAAATTCTGCGTTCGCCTCAATTCTTGAAGCCACCTGTAGTTTGAAAGCTTTCATCTAAATCGTTCCGCAATTTTTGCACAATGTTAAAGTAACAAAGGCCAATTGCTGCGAACGGTGCAAGTTTGTGGGTCCCTAGTGGGTCCACGGCTGACATTTAGCGTTAACATTTTGGTCACCTCGTTATATGAATTTTATTTAGCTGTCAAATCAGAAATTGTGTACCGATCTCGATGATTAAGATGAAATGACCTGTTTTTGAGGCGGATCCTTGTTTTTTTTTCTTAACTGCATTCCCTAGAAAATTCTAAGCATTTTATTCAAAATATTTCCAATTAAAATTTTGATTGAATTTTCATATACAATTGAAAATTTAATTGAATCAACAAAATTTTAATTAAAACAAAAATAAATCACAAAATTAATATTGACTTTGGTTGGTGATTGAGGGCATTTTAATTAAAAATTAATTGGATCAATTCATTTCTTGATTGAATCCAAAAACACTGTAAGGGCTTTACAGTAAAATTTCAAGAAATACCGAATTTTGACCAATTTTTCTAGACTACAGCCAATTTTTTACTTGTTTCTTATACAACACGTTTTAGCTTTTATCGGCATTTTTGGTCAAAAATTTTTTTTAATTCCACTTGGGAGAGCACCGATTACTAAGCAGATCCAGTCAGAGACGCCAGAGTATGTCCCCGTCTATGTCCGCCATTTTGGGGATTGTTTGATACGAATTTTAGGAATATCTCCCAGAATAAACTCAATAAAAATCATAATGGTTCATAATAAATTCAAAAGTTATAAAAGTTTCAATTCATATGTTTGATTCCCAAGAAAAATTAAAACATTGTTCCTTGCCCCAAAGGGTTTCCATTTTCGTAGAAAACACAAAGAAATTATATTGATATCTTTATCCGTTGCAGAATTAGTTCCAAAAAACGATTTGAAACCACTCTGCGATGATTGATGGTCATCATTAATACTGGCCAATACAGCTGCGATATATTCTTCAGTTCGCAATCTACGTAAGCGTGTTGGTAGTTTAAGGTCCAACATGTTAAATTTGATTTGAAATTTGGTCACAATAGCTAGAAACAACCGCTTTAGTGGGTCAATTGAACTTTCTTAACAGAACACGCATTTTGATAATAAAATTCTTTAAATTCGTTTGAAAGACGATTCATGGTATAATTAAACCGCAAACGAGACTGAAGATACTGACAGTGGAAGAAAACACGAAACGTGCATCAGTTGTTTAAACCAGTGTTGCCAAAAAGATAATAGCTAAATAATCACCCTTTAATTTACCATTACCAGACAGGGGCATCGGATTAAAGCTGTTTCCAGGGCGCTCACGAATTCAAATCTGAGAATTGATTTATATGATACGATGTAATTATGAACTGATATAAATCAAAATTTGTCATGGTTTTTACAGTGTATATATATGAACATAACGTATCGAATTTTAACGGATTTGGATCCTCCATAAGGCTCAAGACTCAATTCTTCGAATCGGTTTATATGGGAGCTATATAATTGTGAACCGCGTATATGGATACAATTGTTGCAAGTGTGTTAGTCGTGGATGCAGGAACATTTCTTACTCTCATCTGCAAGTTGGATGAACATTAAGGGAGTCGGGGCTAGGAAGGCTCAAGCATCCAATGAACGGCGAGTATAAAAAAATTGAAATTGAAGAAACGACTCATAACAAAACAGAAGAAAGAATTAAGGGGAATATCACGCTCATAATAAAAACAAAATCAAGGCCTAAATGCATTTGGATAAGGAAAGCGACATTTTTTGTAGCGCGGCAAATCCAGACCAAATTTCACATAAAAAATTGGGAGGTCGGGAGTTATTGATATCTGTCTTGGTGAGATGACGAACAAGATAGCCAACGAATTTTCGTTTTGCTATTAACGGTTTCGAATTATCGGAAGCAATGGGTTGGACTGTTTGATAACAACTAGTTTTAGCACTGAGAAATGTACACTTGATGATAGTGGACTTTTCTTATGCATTTTGATCTGCTCCAAAAAAAAGTTGTATAACTTTGTAATTTTTCGGCTCATTTTTTCTTCTATTTGGTCTTATTAAAACTTACGTTAGAGTATCATCTATACGACGATGGAGAGAAAAAAATTTTTTTTTAAAATGTTTTATAGGCTTATAGCGGAAAGAGGTCCATTGCTAATATACGATTTTTTTTGAAAATTTTGGCTTTCGCGTCGAATATTTTTTGAAAGCCACTTAACTTATCACAGATAAGATTATAAACGATTACATTCGTCATCTTAATATACAGTTTTATTTAAGTACGAACAACGATATAATCGGACATTTCTAAACTCGAGATAAAATTTGTTTAGTGAAAAAAAGAGCGAACAACTAAAAATAAACGGGAATATCTCAAAAACTGTTTCCATAATAAAAAAAAAGAAAAAAAATTTTTAAAACAATTTTTCGAATTCAAGTAGATCAAAATACATAAGAAAAAATTTTCTCTCCATCAAGAGTACATGAAATTTTTTTAAACTAGTGTAATTGGTTGATAGTTTTCCTGCTCCAATTGGGGGTTTTGATAGTTTAGTGTAACTTCCGAATAGAAAGAGTTAGACAAAGGGTTGTAACGTGAAGAAATATTGATATATTAAACGCCTTTATTTAACAATATTATTTATCAGTTGCTGAGATCCTAAGTTTTTGGATTATAGACAGCAGTAAGTTTACTGAAAAATAGCTGCTAAAACATTAACTTTTTGCTGCCTTCACCGACCTTTTCTTTTGAGTGTAAGAAACGATTATCTTGTTATTGTAAATGCAATATTCATTTTGCTTAAGTAGATAAATCTAACAAATTGGGTAGAAACGTTTGCCAAACATAATTTAATATTTACTTATTCTCTATTTTCAGCACTTGAGAACGGCAATTGAGATTCCGACTTAGAGGACTTCTTACAACCGCACAACAAGTCGTCCGAGTTGAAGCTATGGTGCAGAGATCAACACATCAGAAGGGGCAGGACTGGCTCGTAGAATAAGCACACAAATTTGTTAGAACTTCGACCAGATGTTTACCGCTTTCGACTTAGATCAACAAAGCTTTCTCAGCCCAGAAAAAATAGTTTCCAAATACAGCTTGTAAAAAAATCATGACCCGGTTCCCAAAGATTTTGTTTTACACTAACGATTGGTATTGATTCGGCGAGCCAAAGATGAGGAGAGTATTGATACTAGAAAGAAATTTTAATTGTATTGATTTCCTGTTTTTTTCTTCCATTTGCTATCAGAGTCGCATTAAAAACTCTAACGGCAAATTAAAATTTCAAATTTCGGGTTCGATTTCGAGTAGAAAATATGTTATTTCAAGTCAAAACCGTCTTTAAAATAAAGTGCTGAAAGACACCTTCTATTTTTGAATGCTTTTAGGCTTTGTAGTCTAAGATACAAAATGTCGCACAAATTTAAAAGAGCTTCATTAGTTTTCAAGATTTTTTCAACGAATTTATTAAGTCAAGTTGACTTATGTTAAAACAAAAGTTTTTTTTTTTCTTCAGAGAAATACGCGTTTTCTGTGCTAAAAAATTCACGTTCGTATTTTAAGGACAAGAAATGTTTGGTCTAACGACTATTTTTTCAGTGTAAAATCTGGCAACTGCAATCCTATCTCCAATCAATGGTAACATGATACACATCATCATCCACCAAACCTATTCGACCAAGGCCGTATTCAGGGGGGGGATGAGGGGGATCAAACCCCCCCCCCCCGAAATGAATGAATATTTTTATATAAATAAATATATATTTTTAGCTGCATAGAAAAATCTTATCGAAGATGTTGAAAGGAAAGCTGAAGGTTTTATTTGAAGACGCTTACGCTATAAAACTTTGCAGCAAATCCTAGAATACTAGTTGAGAAAAGTCCGTCAAACGACGGTCGGGAAAAAACAAATTGTTTTTGTTCTCGAGCACACACAAATTCATTTTTGGAAAAATGTATTTCTGCTTTTTATGTGTGTTTGTTCGTTCTTTTTGTGAACATGACTCGCTTGTTTGGCCATAGTATCAAACCAAGTGAAACAGCCAACACACATGTGTAAATGAATGGCGGCAAACCTGCGAAAAGAACCTTGCCTAATTCAGCGGATGAAGATAAACCCTTATAATACATAGATGAGCATGAGGTGTCAAACTTAGGTTTGACAGTTCGAAATTAAGAATAAACGAGAAAAAATAAGAGCCGCGTAACAATCTCTTGTGGTTTTCCTTTTTTTGTCAGTTTGCCATTTTAGCAAAAAAATTAGGCCGTTTATGATGGCACGCAGAGTAAATTTATAAATAAATTAATATATTAAAAGTTCATATTTGAACAAAAAATTGTGACAAAACCGAAAATACGAAATTTAATTTTGAGAGCATTGCTCTTTACGAACAACACAAAAGCAAATTCCACGAAATTAATAGTTTGGGACTGACTCTTTACGAAAAAATCAAGACGAAATGTCAGAAAATTCATTTTTGGAACTGACACATTTTTTTAAAGAGAATAGTGGACCATCTATGTATTATAAGGTCTATGGATGGAAGCACTTGGAGAGTGCAATAGAGAGATATTTCAAAACGTGCATATTCTTTTAAAAATTTTGGTCACTTTGCCAGTAACTTAGGGATGGAAATTACAATTTTTAAAGAAAAGGTTTTTAAAAAAAAAAAAAAAAAGGGGGTATTTTTTGAGCGGAAAGGTATTTTTACTAAATTTCAACAAATAATTTCATCTGTGAAGAATTATGTCAAGAGACAGAATTTTAAGAAAACTAAAATTTTGACAAAATTTTCCTATATAAATAAAATTTTGCAAAAAAAATTCTATAGCCGGCTATCATACAAAAACCTTTTTTTCGGAAGTTCAGACGTGTGGGTTCTTGTTTTGGGTTTAATGAACTGGCCCTGAATTTATTCTATATTGGTTTTGATAGTTTTTTGCTGCAAGTAGGGGATGGCTGATGAGGAATGAGGTATATTCCGAAACGTGCGTCCATCAACCATCTTGCAGTGCTTAGGGTTTGCCCAAAAAATAATTTGACACCATTCTTTTCGCTCTGTTGGTTAATCGGCTACACTTGGAGTTTAGTCATATGTATGGTTTTTAAGCTGCAATAAAAAAAAACCAACAACAAAGCTTAAAGAACTACAAAACCAACAATAACAAAACAAAACGAAGGGAAATTAAATTTGCAAAAAAAATTCTATAAGAAAAAAAATGTTGCAAATTTTTGCTATAGAAATTAAAAATTTTGCAAAAATTTCCTAAGAAATAACATTTTTACAAAATCTTTCAATTGAAAATAAAATTTTGACAAAATATTATCTAGTAAAATAAATTTTGCAAAAATTCTATATAGAAATAAAGTTTAGACAACATTTTCTACGCGAAATAAAAAAAATTGATAATATAGAATCGCATTCTTTTTTCTGACTAAAACATTCTTAAAGTTCAATAAAATCCTGTTTTTGACTATATCTTTTTACAAAATCGGAGATTTTTCTTCCGCACATGAACATGTCTGTTTTGCGCATATTTGTTAAGACTATTAGGCAATAAGGTTGATAAAGACTTTTCTCAAAATATTAAAATATTTTGTCAAAGCTATTGTACCTAAAAATCTGATTCGACTCAAAATGTCTACACAAAATGTACTAAATCATTCGCGGGGGTACTACGGTACTGACATGAGATTTAATATGAATATGAGATTATATAGAATATTTGTTTTTAACGATCGCCGGGGCTCGTTTCATCTTTTTTTTTTTTTTGACGGCGGAGAACGTTTTTATTTTGGTTTTGGTCAAACAGTTTTTACATCCATACATTAAAGGAAATTTAATTATAGTGGGCATAATTAACTATTCTGTTAAGGTTTTTCTCATTTTTATTGCTTAAATATTTACAATAAAGGTGGGTATTAAGTTCGAGTTTAGCCGCTAAAAACGTAATTTTTTTCACGAAATTAGCTTTTCTTTAATAATCCATTTTAAGGAATAAACTTATGTCAAAATTTGCTTTGGCTTTTTCCCTCCAAGTTATATATAAAAATTTGCAACAAAAATGTATAGCATTTCATGCATTTTTTCTTACTGATTTAGTTTTCACTTTAGCGACTTTAGCAGCTAAACTCGAACTTAATACCCACCTTAATATTGCAAACAAATTCTCTATCGTGGCGTCCTCCATGTGAAGGAAGATATTGGCGGCGTTAGTTTTTTTTTTAATTTGCTCAGTGATTTGTGCACCAAGAACACTTTGCCACATTGTTATAGATTTCATTACTTATATTTTCAAAAAGACCTTTGAATTTGTTTAGGAAAGCGGATAGTAATGTCACAAAAATCAAAGATGATTTTGCTTAAAACTTTTTGTGGTTAACTTTTAAAACTTGTGGGCAAACATTTACTTTGGAAACACACTGAAAATCAGCTGATTAAAACAACCCAAAATTTATACACCAATCAGAGGAAATTTTTGGTTCAAATTTTAGATGGATTTTTAAAATCGTGTTTCTGCCATATATAAAGTGACTTCCGCAATAATAATGTGGCAAATATTTATAAAATACATATTCAAGTTTCAGAATCTGGTATTTTTTGTTATAAAAACTTCTAACTTGGCATACGATGGCTGTACACTATAAGCCCTACACAAAAGAAATGTTCGTGTACATTTTTCAGGTCTATGACGGTGTATAGTGTTGGCCAGAACACCTTTTAAGTGTGACACCACACGAAAATTGTACATTTGTGTACCAGAACAGACACGTATATTTTTAGTGGTTTCTTTTTCCTTTTTTTCCACATTATACTGTAATTTTCCTGCAAAACAGGTTTACTTTATGGTTTCTGTCTGCAAATAAAATGTATTGCAGATAAAATCAGCTGTTTACATTTTTTGATCAGTAATTCCAAAAAAATGTGCGAGTCAGAATAACTAACTTTTTGAGAGGTGTGAAGAATGTGTGGTGTACAGTGCGGTGAGGCTCAGACAGGGCAATGAATATTTCTATCAGCTGGTAGAAGAAACTTCGTAATATTAATGACATTTGCTCATTAAAATAGACCCGAGAACATTT
>PGFW01017449.1:33331-49622 GCA_003123925.1 Haematobia irritans | reverse complement strand
GATATGATTTAGCGGTTGACATAGTAATCAAAACATCGACTTTTCAACCCTTAATTGTATGCGGAAAATGTGGCCCATATCGGTCCATATTCTTATATAGCCTAATCTTACTATTCCCCTTCTTTCGCACATTCGAGTATAAAATGATATAAGATATTCATTCGATTTTCTGTGATTGAATTGGTATTTAGTCCCACACTGATAAAAAGCATTCACAGTAGCTATTATTTTGTATTTACAATAATGATTTTGGTATTGATTCTGAGCCTAGAATTGAAGTAAGGACACATTTACGCTACAATTAACTTTTAAATTTGAATTTTGCCTACTTGATTCTGGGAAACAAATTTTAATTTATTAAAATTTTGTAGCTTTTTTCTTCATGTGCTATCAAGGTCCACTAAAATTTCTGAACAACTATTTAAATTTCAAAATCAGACCTTTATTCAGACCTTCAAGTAAAAACATATATTAAAATAAAGTGTTAAAAATATCTCCTATTTTTAAACGCTAAAAACCGACTAAAAATTTTAATAGTTAAGTTGCAAAAATTTTAAAGATTTCTTTAGAAGTATTAAAACCAAGTTGTCTTTAGTAAAACGAAATTTTCTTTCATGTTACTTGAAGTAAAATTACAAATTTAAAGAAATAATGAACTATTATGTGAGAAAGTATGAATTTAGTAAATCTTTATGCTTCATTTGTGTATAATTTTTTACCCGTTTTTATACCACACCATAGAATGGTGATGGGGTATAAAGAAGTTTGTCATTCCTGGTGTAACACATTGAAATATCGACTTCCGACTATATAAAGTATATAATTCTTTGATCAGGGAGAAATTCTAAGACGATATAAGCATGTCCGTCTCGTCGTCTGTTGTAATCACGCTACAGCCTTCAATAATGGCACTATCATCCTGAAATTTGGCACAGATTCGTTTTTTGTTTGCAGGTAGGTCAAGTTCGAAGATGGGCTATACCGGTCCAAGTTTTGATATAGTCCCCATATAAATCGATTTCTCGATTTGGGGTCATGGGCTTATAAAAAAACGTACTTTTTGTCCAATTACCCTGAAATAGAAAATCTAGAGGTACTTGAGGACCATAAAGAGGTGTGCCGAAAATGGTGCCCATCGGACCATGTTTTGGTATAGCCCCCATATAGACCGATCTCCCGATTTTGCTTCTTGGGCGTCTAGAATCCGTAGTTTTTATCCAAATTGCCGGAAATTAGAAATATAGACGTATCTTAGGACCATAAAGAGGTGTGTCGAAAATGGTCCGTATCGATCCATGTTTTGCTATAGCCCCTATATAGCCAGATCTCTCGATTTTACTCCTTGGGGTTCTAGAATTCGTAGTTTTCTCCAATTCGTCTGAAAGTGGAATTCTAGAGGTATTTGAGAAACATTAAGAGGTGGTGAATATTGGTCCATGCTTTGGTATAGGCCCCATACAGACCTAACGCCCGAATTTATTTCTAGGACTTCAAATCAAGGCGTTATTTCATCATATACACGATATGTTTATGATTGCTCTAAAACTCAACCAAAATTGGTTCTCATAAATCCAGAATCTGATGTTGTCTTCATAGGTAGAATCTTTAAATTTTTTTCTTCGGGAAGCGTACTGGTTGAACTGATTTGCTTGGGAGAAGATTTGTCATCAAACCCTCTAAAATGCTATGTATTATCAAGTAAGCCGATACGACGAAGAGTTTTCAAAGTAAACTATTATAGTTGAATGGGAGCCACCGTGGTGCAATGGTTAGCATGCCCGCCTTGCATACACAAGGTCGTGGGTTCGATTCCTGCTTCGACCGAACACCAAAAAGTTTTTCAACGGTGGATTATCCCACCTCAGTAATGCTGGTGATTTCTAAGGGTTTCAAAGCTTACTCTGTAAGTGGTTTCAGTGCAATTTGGAACGCCGTCGGACTCGGCGCTATAAAAAAGGATGTCCCTTGTCATTGAGGCTTAACATAGATAAGAGAGAAGTTCACAATGTGGTATCACAATGGACTGAATAGTCTAAGTGAGCCTGATACATCGGGCTGCCACCTAACCTAACCTAACCTATTATAGTTGAATCATGGTGGTGGGTATTTAAGATTCGACCCGACCGAACTTACTGCTGTATATACTTGTTTAATAGAATAACCTAGACCTAACAGCGATTGTGGACACCATTAATAGTAGCGAAAAGTAATGCAAATTGCATTTCATAATGTCAATGAAATATACCCTTGTTTTTTAAGTTGCAAAATTACATCATTGAATAGATCCATGCCGTGGAATATGGTATATTGTATTGGATTAGAGTTCGATTCCTCCTGGCGTCATAGAGATTTTCAAAGTACAAATTGTACCATAAACATCGTTGCCACAACAAAATTTTATTTTGGACAACATTTTTTCCAACATCGGACCAAAATTCCATCCAGCGGATTAAATTTCCCATTTTCGAAGAAAAATGCCTAGAAAGAATTTATGTTGTCAAATAGTGCTTTTATTGAAAAAGGACTTGATATGACTTTTAGCAGGTTGACATATGTAATCAAAACATTCGACGCAACTATGTGATGGCTTCCCGTTATTTTAAGTTCGATTAGACTATGCAATCCATTGCAATGCAACAAGTTGTGTTCTTCTGACTTATCACAGACCATCACCTTTTTACCTACGTTGTTTCACTTTACGCAAGTTTGGAGACACTCAGAAATATAATTAGCATAAATGAGATGGTGTTTGGTCGAAGCTGAGATTGAACGGATCACCCCTTACGTGCAGGGCCGGCTTGCTAACCATTGCACCACGATTGCTTGCAGAACCTTTCATCCCAAAATCTTTTCGTTATTTATATTTTAACTAAAATACTATTTCTATTAAGGACACCCTGTGCCACATTTAAATGTCCTCGCTTCTTGTTATGCTCTTAGATAGAGTATTTTCTTTTGATTTCCTCTAATGGCGCTGTTTCCGTTTCCAGTGCAGTCCAGGCAGTCATAGCAAATATAAAAGTTTTTCCGTCAAAGTTCAATTGTCCTCTGACGCCATTCACTGATGTAGTTGTACATTCATATTTGCTCCATCCCCTTTCTCGTCTAACCAATGCAATCTTGAAAAAAGTACGGAAGAACCATTACGAAAAGTTTTCTTGTAAAAATCAAATTTTCTTAAAAAAAAAAAAGAAAATAACAAAATGCAAACACCATTCGAATATTTCCTGAAAATGAATTCTGACAGTCAGTCATCATCAGAGACAGGTCATATGGGGATTTGTGGTGTACGTGCATGCGATTGTGTAGCATGCGGATTTTCTTGGTGGCACATGCAACTGAACAAGGATACTACCACTGGCAACATAAGTGAGCGAGTGAGTGAGTGATTCTAATACTTCTATTTTTGTTCATTTTTTGAGAGTCATTTTTTTTCGTTTATTCAGAATGTTATTTCCGGTTCCATTATTCACTATTTTTCATGGAATATTTTATTCCTTTATCCCTCCGCACTGGCATGTAACATAGGAGTTTCTTTTTGTGTTTCGTTTTTTTTTATTATTGACAATATCAAAAATTGTGTTAAATTTTTGGGAAGAGGTACTTTACGATGAAGTTGCATTATGCGACATTATACAACAGTTTTCTTGCTGCTCTCCTTTTCCCGTTAAGCCATTTCCTGAATATTTTTGGTATTGTTCATTGATGCATTCGATGGATTTACACATCTTTTCATGGCATGTCGGAATGCATGTGAAGAATTTGGGGAGTTAAAGAAAGCAGCGAAAAATGTTATTTTTTCCTATGAAAATTTTGTTTAAAATTTAACTATAAGCATTCATATATTTTCTTGCGAAATTTTGGTTTAAACAATTTAATGCTATTAAAATGAATATGACTACATTAAAAAAAATTGGAAGAAAATGTGCACTGAAAAACAGTGAACCTTGCAGGAAGAAAATTTTTCGTTAATTTAAGAAAATTTAGATTATATTTAGAGATTTTTTAATTAAACAATATTACAAATGCTGATATCACAAAACTAAGTAAATATTTGTTTAAACATTCAAGAACACATAATTAATTATGTTAACTTGTTTAAGAAAATTTTGTAGCTTCAACGTCTTTAGTGTCATACAAAGTTCCAGATGGGCGCATTTGCTTGAAGTAAATAATTACAAATTTTAAAGAAAATAATGAACTATTAATGTGAGAAAGTTATGAATTTAGTTAAATTCTTTATGCTTCATTTGTGTATAATTGTTTAACCCGCTTTTTATACCCACACCATAGAAGTGTGTGATGGGGTTTTATAATAAAGTTGTCATTCCTGGTGTACACATTGCCAAAATACGATCGACTTCCGCACTATATAAAGGTATATATATTCTTTGATCGAGGGAGAAATTCCTAAGACGATATAAGCATGTCCGTCTCGTGCGTCTGTTGTAATCCACGCTACAGCCTTCAATAAATGGCCACTACCATCCTGAAATTTCGCGCACAGATTCGTTGTTTGGGTTGTTTGCAGGTAGCGCTCAAGTTTCGGAAGAAGATGGGCTATACCGGTCCAAGTTATTGATATAGTCCCATGATAAATCGATTTCTGCGATTTGGCGTCATGGCCTTATAAAAAAAAACGTACTTTTTGTCCAATTAAACCCTGGAAATAGAAAATCGATGAGGTACTTGAGGACCATAAAGAGCGTGTGCCGAAAGATCCGTTGCCCACTCGGACCATGTTTGGTAACCCCTCATGAAGACCGATCTCCCGATTTTTGCTTCTTGGCGTCTTAGAATCCGCTAGTTTTATCGCAAATTTGCCGGAAAAATGGTAGAAATATAGACGTATCTTAGGACCATAAAAGAGTGACGTCGAAAATGTCCGTATCGATCCATGTTTCTATAGCCCCTATATAGCCAAGATCTTCTCGATTTTACTCCTTGGGGTTCTGAATTTACGAGTTTTCTCCAATTTCGTCTGCAAAGCTGAATTCTAAGCAGGTATGCAGAACATTAACGAGTGGTGAATATTGAGTCCATGCTTTGTATAGGCCCCATACAGACCTAACCGCCCGAATTATTTCTTAGAGACTTCAAATCAAGGCGTGTATTTCGAGCAGTATACACGAGTATGTTTATGATGCTCTAAAAACTCAACCAAACCATTCGCTCATGAAATCCAGGAATCTGATGTTTCTTCATATGTAAATCTTTTAAATTTTTTTCTTCGGTCTAAGGTAGCTGGTTGAACTGATGCTTGGGAGAATTAGTTTGTCATCAAAATGACCCCTTGAATGCTATTTCATTATCAAGTAAGCGAGTACGACCGAAAGAGTTTGTCAAAGGTAAACTATTATCAGTTGAATCGGGACACTACCGTTGGTGGCCAGATGGTTAGGGCATGCCCGCCTGCATACACAAATGGTCGTGTGGTTCGATTCCTGCTTCGACCGAACACCAAAGAAGTTTCAACGGTGGAGGATCCCACCTCAGTGAATGCTGGACAATTTCTAAGGGTTTCAAAGCCTTACTCGGTAAGGGGTTTCAGTGCCAATTTTGCGAACGCCTGGTCGCGACCGGCGCTATAAAAAAGGATGTCCCTTGTCATTGAGGCTAACTAATAAGAGAGAATTTCACAATGTCCGTATCAGCAATGACTGAATTAGTCTTAAGCTGAGCCGTGATACATCGCGGCTGCCACCTAACCTAACCTAAACCTATTATTTAGTTGAATCAGGTGGTGGGTATTTAAGATTCGACCCGACCGAACCTTACTGCTGTATATACTTCGTTTAAGTAGAATAACCTTAGAGCTCCTAAACAGCATTGTGACCACCCATTAAAGTAGCGAAAAGTAATGCAAATTTGCATTGCATAATGTCAAATGAAATATACCCTTGTTTTTTAAGTTTGCAAAATTACATCATGAATAAGATCCATCCGTGGAATATGGTATATGTTATTGATTAGAGTTCGAATTCCTCCGGGCGTCATTAGAATTTTCAAAGTACAAACTTGTTACCATAAACATCTGCCACAACAAATTTTATTTGGACAAATTTTTCCAACATCGGTACCAAAATTCCATCCAGCGGATTAAATTTCCCATTTTCGAAGAAAAATGGCCTGAGAAGATTTATGTGTCAATAGTGCTTTTATTGAAAAAAAAGGACTTGATATGAACTTTTAAGCGGTTGACATAGGTAATCAAAACATTCGACGTTTTCAACCCTTAATTGTATTTGCGGAGAAATGTGCCTATCGGTCCATATTCTTATATAGGCCTAATCTTACTATTCCCCTTCTTTCCACATTCGAGCTATAAAATGATATAAAGATTATTCATTCGACTTTTTCTGTATTGGAATTGTATTTAGTCCACACTGATAACAAAGCATTCACCATAGCTATTTATTGTACTTTACAATAATGATTTTGGTCATTGATTCTGAGCCTAGAATTGAAGTGAAGGCGACACATTTACGACAATTAAACTTTTAATTTGAATTTTGCTACTTGATTTCTGGAAACAAATTTAAGTTTATTAAAATTTTTAGCTTTTTTCTTTCATGTGCTATCAAGGCTCACTAACCAATATTTCTGAACAACTTATTTAATTTCAAAAATTCAGACCTTTATTCAGACCTTCAAGCTTAAAAACATAAATACTTAAAATAAATGTAAAAATATCTCCTATTTTTAAACGCTAAACAACCGACTAAAAAGTTTTAATATTAAGTTGCAAAAATTTTAAAGATTCTTTAGAAGTATTAAAAACCCAAGTTGTTCTTTAGTAAAACGAAATTTTCTTTCATGTTATGATACCCCATTTTAAGTCGAATCACATTAAATATAAAGACAAAACGACTTCATTGAAAAGCTTATCGACTGTTGGACAAAGGAATAAAACGCTTATATCAGGAGATATATGGCTTCTATGCCTATAGCAGAATAAAACCATCGTATCTATGAAAGCCATGAAATCTTTGGTAATGAAATTCTTTGTTCAGTGATACGTATACTATTTAAATATGTGATAATAAACTTTTTAAAATACTAGAAAAAATATAAATTTGAAAAAAAAATTATGAAAGGGACCAAAATGCGGCAAAATTTCATTGTTCGACCATCGGAGCCAGCAGAAGCAGCAACACGCCTCACTCTCTTGAGTATATGATGTGTTAACGCTATTTATCTTTAGAGAGATGTATCTTGCGACGAAGTACCTATTTTCGATCTGCTGGTACGCTCTGCACCGAAGAACTTTCCTCCACTGCTCATTTCCGTGTAAAAGTGTACCTTATTTGGCGCAGCATACTTGTACTCATCCTGATAATGAGTTTTATGCTGGGCTCCTTATCTATTATTAAACAAAGTATAATTACGGCCGTAAGTTCGGCCAGGCCGAAGCTTTTGTACCCGTCCACCATTGATGGCGTAGAACTTCTACTAAAGACTTCATCCACAATCGGAATGACTTGGGTTGCGGTAACACTTGGAGATGGCAAGTATCTAAAATCTTTAACACTTCTTTTCTAAATTGTAAAGTCTCGTCCATACGTGGTAGGTGTATAAAACTCAAAAAACAAGTATATTAACGGCCGTAAGTTTCGGCCAGGCCCGAAGTTTATGTACCCTCCACCATGGATTGCGTAGAAACTACTACTGAAGACTGTCATGCACAATCGAATTACTTGGGTTACGGTAACACTTGCCGATGGCAAGGTATCTTAAAATTAATAACACCGTAATATATACCACATAGTCCATACGTGGTATATATTAAACCTAACAAGTATATACGGCCGTAATAGTTCGAGCCAGCGCCGAGCTTATTACCCTCCATCATGCGATTGCATAGAAAACTTCTCTCTAAACACGTGCCATCACAATCGAATTACTTAAAAATGCGGTAACGCTTGCCGATGGCAAGGTATCTTTAAAAACGTCTCCTGAACACCATTTCTGAAATTGTATGTAAGTCCATACGTGCGTATATATTGAAATCAAAAACCAGTATCGCAGTCCAATACGTATATAATTCAGTTTTGACAAAGTAGACATTACAAATTTCTGAAAATTTTCTCTACATGAAATAAATATTTGTAAACAAAATTTCTATAAGAAATTAAAATTTCACAAAAATTTTCTATTAAAATCTTAGTAGATTTTTTTTTGGGCCTCGAGTCCGGCAAACCGATGCATTATGAACCGAATTAAAATTGAACAAAATTTCTAGTAGAAATTAAAATTTGACAATATGAAAATTTATTATAAACCGCAATAAAATTTTTAAAAAATTTTCTCTAGAAAATAAAAATTTTGACAAAATTTTCTATAGAAATAACAATTTTGACAAAATTTTCTACTTGAGAAATTAAAATTTGGTAGGATCTATTTTTGGCCTCTAGTTTGGCAACCATTGATTATGAAACCGATATGACCCACATTTTTGTGTAATCTGGACCAAATTTTGGTATGACGTTATTTAGCTACCAATATACTAACACCACGTTCCTAATTTGAACCGGCTCGGATTGAATTTTTGCTCCTCCAAAGAGCTGCGGAGGTCTAATCTGAGAAACGTTTTATATGGGCGCTACTATATAATTATGGACGATATGGACCAATTTCTGGCACGCTTTGTTTTAAAGATTCATATACTAACACCATGTTCCAAATTACAACCGGATTGATGAAAATTTGCTTCTCTTGGAAAGACTCGCAAGCCAAATCTGCCGGGATTCGGTTTAATATGGGGGCCTATATATAATATGAACCGATGGACCAATTTTTGTAGGGTTGTTATGAGACCTATTACCAATATCATGAACGCAAATTTCAGACGGAGTCGGATGAAATTGCTTCCTTTGAGGCTGCCGGAACCCAACATCCAGGGCGATCGTTTATAATTGGAGCGCTACTATGATAATATGGACCGATGTGGAACAACCTTTTTGCGACGGTTGTTAGAGACCACTATTACCCAACAACCATGCCTCACCAAATTTCATGCCGATCCGGATGCATTTTTGCTCGTCTCTTGTGAGGCCTTCGATTCCAAATCTGTGAGAATCGGTTTATATGGAGGTTATATATTAAATTCATGGACGATGTGACAATTTCTTTGCGATGTTGTTAGAGAGCCATATACCCCCAACATCATGCTATATCGAATTTCGAGCTCGGATCGGATGAAATTTTGGTTTCTTTGAGGCCTCCGCCAACGCCAAAATCTGGGATCGGTTTATATGGGGCGTTATTATACTTAATTATGGAGCGCTGTGAACCAATTTTGTGCATGACTTCTTTAAGAGACCATATACCAAACACCATGTACCAAATTTCACGCCCGGAAGTCGACGCGACATGACAATATGCTGTCTCTTTGAGTGCTCCGCAACGCCAAATCTGGGGATTCGGTTTATATGGGGCCTATATATAATTATGGACCGTGTGGATACCAATTTTTTGCATGTTGTTATAAGAGACCATATACTAACACCATGTACCAAAATTTCAACTGGATCGATGAACTTTCTTCTCTTGAGCTCCGCAAAGCCAAATCTGGATCGGTTCATATAGGGGTGTTATATATAATTATGATCGATGTGACCTAAATTTTTGATGGTTGTTAGAGACCATATACCAACACCATTACCAATTCAGCCGATCGGATGGAAAATATGCTATCTGTTAGAGCTCCAACTGGCGGATCGATTTATATGGAAGTATACTATAATTATAGACCGATATGGACCAATTCTTGCCATGGTTGTTAGACACCATATACTAACAGCACGTAGCCATAAAATTTCAACCGATTCGGATGATTTGCTCCTCTAAGAGCTCCGGAGGTCAAGAAATCTGGGCCGATCGGCCTTATATGAGGGCCTATATTATAATTATGGCCCGATGTCCTAGACGCAATTTTCCTTCAGTGTCATCTCGTGGACGGAAACATATTCTCACAAATACCATGTATGCCCAAGTTTCAAGCCGGGATCCGCGATATGCAAATTTGCTTCTTCTTAAAGGCTCCGCAAGCTAATCGGGACATTGTTTATATGGCGGCTATATGGACCGGATGTGAATCAATTTTGTGGTTGTTAGAGACCATTATACTAACACCATTGTACAAATTTCAGCCGGATCGATGACGTTTGGTTCTCTTTGTGAGGATCGCTGGCCCAATCTGCGGATCGGTTTATATGGGGCTATTACCGATTACTATAAGTTATGAACGACTGTAGGCCAATGTTTGCAATGTTATTAGAGGCCATATACAACACCATGTACCAAATTTCAGCCAGTCGTTATAAATATACTTCTGCTCGAGGCTCCGCAAGCCAACATCTGGGGATCGGTTTATATGCGGGCTATACGTAAAAGTACGATATGGCTCAGTTGCAATACCACCGACCTACATCAATAAAAGCTACTTGCTTGCCATGTTTCAGGTCGATAGCTGTTCGTTCGTAAGTTAGCGTGACGATGGACATGCCTAGTTTGACTCAAAAATTTCACCACGACCCGATAATATATTATATACTTTAATGGTGGTCTATAGAACTCAATATTTCGATATGCGTACAAACGAATGACAAAGTTAATAACCCCCCATCCTATGGTGGAGGGTGTAAAAATCTCCAATGTAAACTACCATTTTGAATAACCTGAGTTCGTATGATATACACAAGCATGACAACTATTTCCGCAGTGAGCTATAGCATTAAGAAAGTTTCCCCATAAACTATATAGGCTGCATAGTATTCGATGCGACCAAACTATTTATACAATATATATTTCATTTTATCCTTCATTTTATCATTTTTTTATCATTTTACACCTTCCAATATAAAGACGAGTACTAAAATTTGATTAATGTCCTTCAATTTTTATTTATTTGCACATAGTTCCCTTATAGCAGAGGGATGAGATAGTCGTATACATTTTGGCATTATTTTTCAGCTTTGAGTTTAACTTCATGATGTAATATAATGAAATATATTTTCTTAGAATACTACGCCTCATTTTAAGATAAATAGAATTATTTTTTTAGTTGAACACGCCACAAGATAATTGTTCAGGTAATTATTTTCTACGGTGCGAGGAGGAGTAGTAAATGCTTTTAGCAAATTAAAACTATGCAAAATTATGGCTTGTATAAAGATATTTTGGCATACAGTACAGGTAAGGCACTTGTATAATATTTGGTAATTAGTATTTATAATTTGCAAAACAACAAAAATAAAAAACTTCAGCAAAATGGCATTTCTTTTATTACATAATTTTTACACAACATTGAAAGAAAAAAGAAATACTAATATTATAATAGAAATATAAACAAGTGTCTGAGGTGTCATATTTGTGGCATAAAGCCATACGTTCTTCAGAAAAGAACATCGCCTGATATTAACGAAACCGAATGTGGTTTTAGAATACCAATATTTTTATTTACGACGAAATAAAAATTTTGTAATACTCAATTTTTTGGGTTATAAAAACAATGTTCGGAGTTTTCGCAATGATATAAAAAATTCTAACAAGAAACAATGTTTGCTATATCCGTATTCCAAACGTTTTATTTTTTTTTTTGTGGAATTATGTTTAAAGCCGATTATGAATAAATTTCAATTTTTTCTACCCTCCACCATAGGATGGGGGGTATATTAATTTTGTCATCGAAATGTTGCTCTAAGACCCCATAAAGTATATAAAGGGTGATTCTTTTGAGGATAGGATTTTCATGCATTAGTATTTGACAGATCACGTGGGATTTCAGACATGGTGTCAAAGAGAAAGATGCTCAGTATGCTTTGACATTTCATCATGAAAGACTTTACTAACGAGCAACGCTTGCAAATCATTGAATTTTATTAGCTAGAAAAGTTGGCAGAAAATCCGCGCTTTTTTATCGACAAATTTGTTCAGCGATGGAGCTCATTTCTGGTTGAATGGCTACGTAAATAAGCAAAATTGCCGCATTGGAGTGGAAGAGCAAACCAGAACCGTTCAAGAACTGCCCATGCAGCCCGAAAAATGCACTGTTTGGTGTGGTTTGTAGCTGGTGGAATCATTGCGACCGTATTTTTTCAAAGATGCTGTTGGACGCAACGTTTACGCGTGAATAGCGATCGCTAATCGTTCGATGCTAACAAACTTTTGTTGCCAAAAATGGAAGAACTGAACTTGGTTGACATGTGGTTTCAACAAGATGGCGCTACATGCCACACAGCTCGCGATTCTATGGCCATTTTGAGGGGAAAACTTCGGAGAACAATTCATCTCAAGAAAGGATCCGGTAAGTTGGCCACCCAAGATCATGCGATTTGACGCCTTTAGACTATTTTTTGTGGGCGGACGTCACAGTCTAAAGTCTACAGAAATAAAGCCAGCAACTCTATTCCAGCTTTGGAAGATAACATTTCCGAAGAAATTCGGGCTATTCCGGCCGAAATGCTCGAAAAGTTGCCAAAAATTGGACTTTCGAATGGACCACCTAAGACGCAGCCGCCGGTCAACATTTAAATAAATTATCTTCAAAAAGTAAATGTCATGGACCAATCTAACGTTTCAAATAAAGAACCGATGAGATTTTGCAAATTTTAGGCGTTTTTTTAAAAAAAAAAGTTATCAAGCTCTTAACAAATCACCCTTTATATTCTTGGTCGTGGTGAAATTCTGAGTCGATCTGAGCATGTCCGTCCGTCCGTCTGTTGAAATCACGCTAACTTCCGAACAGCGTTGCCGATCGGACCAAAATTGGCCCAAAAGATTTCTAATTTTTAAATTTGGTCCGATGGTTGGACCACACGAAATTTGGTCCATTTTTGTCCATTTTCATAAATTTGTTCAAATTTATTTAAAATTTCTATCACACATTCAAGCCAAAACTTTCATGTGCTTAAAATACGAATGTGAATTTTGATTAGCATAGGACGTATTTCTCTGAAATAAAGTTTTTGTCCTTGTCGAAAAGTCTATAAACTTTTCAATGAAGTCCTTATAGTTAAATGATTCGACATAAAATTGGGTATCCTAACATGAAAGAAAATTTCGTTTTACTAAAGTCAAAATGGCTTTAATATTTCTTTAGTAAATCTTAATGCTTAACTTGTGTATAATTTTGTCGTGTTTTTTAGTTAATTTAACTAATGTTAAATTGGCTTTAGTGAAATAGAGAGTTCACTTTTTTTGGTGTAGTGCGGAAGCAATACCAAAATCATTAGCGTAACTACAAAATCTTTTTTCAGTGGGAAATTAGATGCTTTTTTCAGTGGGGGATTAGATACCATTTCAATCACAGAAAATCGAATGAAAATTCGCGTTGTGAACTAAAATTGACTTTAAAATTCGACCTTTTCAAAAAGTCAATTTTTTCAAATTAAAAAAAAAAGTTCAAAAGTCGATGTTTTCATGTCAACCACTAAATCATATTAGTCCTTTCTGATTTACTATACTTTTTTAATAAAAGCACTGCGTACAACAATAAAATATTTTTTAAAACATGTTTCTTCAAAATTGGAAATTTGGTCCGCTGGAGGGAATTTTGGAAAAATTTTGGTCCAAAATAAAATTTCGTAGTGGCAACGCTGCTTCCGAACGAAACAAACTATCGACTTCAAACTTGGCACAAGTAGTTACTATTGATGTAGGTCGGATAGTATTGCAAATGGGCCATATCGGTCCACTTTTACCTATAGCCCCCATATAAACGGATCCCCAGATTTGGCTTGAGGAGCCTATAAGAGTAGCATATTTCATCCGATCCGGCTGAAATTTGGTATATGGTGATGAAGGCCATATGTCTCAAAGAACCATGCAAAAATTGGTCCATATTCGTCCATAATTATATATAACCCCCATATAAACCGTTCCCCAGATTTCATCTAAGGAGCCTCTTGGAGAAGCAAAATTCATCCGATCCGATTGAAATTTGCAACGTAGTGTTAGTATATGGACCGCTTAATAACCATGCCAAGAAATTGGTCCATATAGTCGATAGTCTTATATATAGCTCGACTCCCCCAATCACACACTAAAATGCGCCATATCGGTTCATAATCATTGGTTGCCACCAACCAAAAATAATTCTAACCAAACATTTATTCTCATAGAAAATTTCTGTCCAGAATTTTTATTTTTGTCAAAATTTTTATTCCTATAGAAAATTTTTTCAAATTTTATTTCTATGCAAATTTTGCAAAATTTTATTTCTATATGAAAATTGTTTCAACATTTTAATTCTATAGAGAATGTTGTCAAAATTTAATCTATTGAATAATTTTGTCAAAATGTTTTTTCTATAGAAAAATTTTGTCAAAATTTTATTTCTATAGAAAATTTGTCAAAAGTTTATTCTATATAAATTTGTCCAAATTACTTCTAGAGAAAATAGTTGTCACAAATTTTATTTCTAATAGAAACTTTATCAAATTTTATTTCTATAGAAAATTTTTTTAGTGAAACTTAATTACTATTACGTATTAACGGCCTTTATAACCTACCATCCATAGAATTGGTGACGAGGTATAATAAGTTTTCATTCCGTTTCGTAACTCATCTGAAATATCGATTTCCGACTATATAAAGTATATATATTCTTGATCAGGGAGAAATTCTAAGACGATATAACCATGTCCGTCTGTCTGTCTGTCTGTCTGTCTGTCTGTCTGTCTGTCTGTCTGTCTTAATCACTCTACAGTCTTCAATAATGAAACAATCATGCTGAAATTTTCACAAGCTACGCTTTGTGTACTGCAACACCCAGAACAATTAATATACGATCGTGCCTCCAACATGTTTTCAAGACGGCATCATGTTACTTTTCACAGCGACTATGTAAGCATTTTTGTGGCAACAAAATATTATTTTCTCGTACAACCCATAAAAAATAATGCTGTTCCGAAATCAGAATCAGACATAATTTCCGGAGAAAACTACATGTTTTCGACAAAACAATGCTACTTGATTTTCCGGTGAAAAAGTATACATTTTGCCTCTGGAACATGATATGGGGTGACAATAATCACTTACTCATGGGTGCCAAGGCAGGTCAAGTTCGAAGATGGGCTATATCGGTCCAAGCGTTATTGATATAGCTCCCCATATAAACCGACCTCCTGATATTGGCCGGTCGGAATGGGCTTATAGAAATCGTAGTTTTCATCCAATTTTCCTGCAAATTTTGACCTACATATAGAGGATTTTATGACCATTAAAGAGGTGTGCCAAAACATGTTAGTATCGGTCCATTTATATGGTATAGCCACCGCATAAGGACCATGATCTTCCGCATTTTACTTTCTTGGATTTCTAGAGCCGCAGATTTTTATTGCAATATCACAGAAAGTTGCGATACAAATCTAGAGGCTATTATTAGAACCATAAAGACGTCGTGCCAAAAAGGTGAGCATCTCGGTCCATGTTTTGGTATATTCGGTCCCATATAAACCGGACCTCCCGATTTGGCTGGATGTGCTCGTATACTTATAGAACCGTAGCTTTTATCCAATTTGCCTGAAATTGGAAAATCTTATAGGTATTTTAGGACCCTAAAAATAGGTCCGAAAATGCCGAGTATTGGTCCATGTTTTGTATTGAACCCCCATATAGACCGATTTCCCGATTTTACTTCTTGGGTCTTCTAGAATCCGAAGTTTTTATCAAATTTCCTTTGAAAACTGGAAATCTTTAAGGTTATTTTTGCCATAAAAGAGGTGTGCCGAAAATGGTGAGTATCGGTCATTTTTGGCTATATCCCATCATATGGACCAATCTCCCAATTCATTACTCTTTGGCTCAGTTTTATATCCAACTTTTGCAAAATGTCGGACCATTCTACGAAATGACACATATAAGCACGCCGCACGTCTGCACAAGCAAACAGCTGCACTGCCAATTGTTCAATATCTCACCAATTCCGCGTCTACACAGTGCCGTCTCTCAATATATCACAAACACACCGATCTCGAATTGCTTATTCTGGGATCTGTGAAAAAACCGTAGTTTGTAATCAACATTTGCCATGAAATATCGAAATCTAGAATTATTATTTGGACCATAAAAGAGATACGCCGTTGAAATGGTGAATTACGTCCGGGCCTCCATGTTTTACCTATAGCCATCATAAGAATACGACCTTTCCCGATTGGTAACTCCTTGGATTCTAAAACCTGTAGTTTTTATCAATTTGTCTGAAATTGCAAATCTAGTAGTATTTTAGCGAGCCATAAAAGAGGTTGCCGAAAATGGTGAGTATCCGGTCCTATGTTTTGGTATGGCC
>PGFW01017449.1:7500-13198 GCA_003123925.1 Haematobia irritans | reverse complement strand
GGCCTGGCCGAACTTACTGCCGTATATACTTGTTAGATTTTGAATTTCATAAAACTTGGTGTGTCTAGACCCCCAAGAAAACAAATCAGGCAATTATTCTATATGGGGCAATCATACTGAACTTGGCCCATATCGGCCATATAGCACCCAGATAAACTGATCCCCAATCACACAAAAATTTTCTTATATCGGTTCATAATTGTACTCGTATACATCCCCCATATAAACGATCCCCTGGCTCTCTAATTACCGCGCAAAAGTTCATACCGGTTCGTAATTATTATAAATATTCTTGATCAGGGAGAAATTCTGAGACAATATAACCATGTCCCGTCTGTCTGTTGTAATCATGCTACAAGCTTTCAAGTTTCGCAGTCAATTCGAAGACGGGCTATATGCGGTCCAAGTTTGATATATACGCGCCATATAAACCGCACCCACCTTCCAATATGGGGTCTTGGGCTTTGGCTGAAAATTATAACTAGAGGTATGTTAGGTGTGTCGAAAATGGGGTGTATTGGTTTATGTTTTGCTATAGCCCCCATATAGACCGGATCTCCGCGATTCTAAACTGTCTTGGACTTCTAGAAACCATAGCTTTTTATCCGATTGGTCTGTAATGTAAAATCTAGAGGTTAATTTCTGGACCATAATAGATGTGTCGAAGATGTTGTGTATCGGTCCATGTTTTGCTATAGCCCCAACACCCTCAAAAAAAAAATCGCTTCTGTAATATATACTCTCAATCACATTTTTGCTTCAAGAAATATACATTTTTGGGTATTTGGCCCAAACATTTATATATTTGATTATCCTTCCAAATATATGATATGTTTGAAAGCATATGGTAGATCAAAGTTCCAAACATTATGTATTTTTGCCATCCAAATTCAATAAATGTTGTCTTCCAAAAAACTATACTGTTATTATGTGAAACATATAATAGTTTGGAAGGCATTTTGACCCAAAAATATTAATATGACTGAGAAGAATTTTCTCGCCAAAGAATATTGTGCTGCAAAATTTTTTTCTGCCTAATTGTAATAGTTGCCTCACCATTTTTTTCACTGCATGAGTTTTTTTAGTTCTTACACCTTTTTTCTGTAATACAAGCATTGTAGAAGAAATTAATTAAATTTTATATTTTTTTCATCAATTTTACCTTTTGTCGGACGGGAAATTTCGAACAGCGGACCACACAGTTTGTAAGCCCACGCACCTAAACCAACGTTATTAAGTTATATTTATAGTAGCATAGCTTGCGCGCCAACGAGGCCGATGCAAACATACATTGTTTAACAAACATCCGGCCTTGCGTGGCAGGGGATCCTGGGTTCGATTCCTGCTTCGACGCAAAGCACCATGTTGTTTTTTTTTTTTATATATTTTTTTAAGCATATATTCCAGATTCCGTTCGAAAGTTCCCAGAAAAGGTGTACAGCAATTACAGTACTATTATAATAAATTTTTACTACGAAATTGTAAAGTGTGTTTTAATAAAAGACTTAAAGTCAGAAAAGTAAAAATGCTATGAAAATATAAACGAAATGGACTGAGTTCAAAATCAAATATTTTATTTTTTTATTTGGCAAAAATAAAAATTGTGTAACAAATATAAGGTTTTTGTATACAAGGTTTTAAAAAATTTTCAGAAGAATTCAAAAACTCTTACAAAAGAAAGACGTGAATTCGAGTATATAATAATATTTTTCCATCGAATCCTAAGGTTAACGATAAACCATTCAAAAGCAAGCATTTATGTTTAAATTCTAAACGGTAATTTTATACAACAGCACATAAAATTTTATTTGGTTGTGAAGCAAGTTGTTTGCTAGGCATGTACACCATTAATGTTAGAAATACAAAATAAATATTGAATTTTAAATATAACGAATAATTTTGTTACTTTAATTTTAAATTCTAAAGGCCCGGTATAAATTGGCATATCACGTTAAATGAACCATGTGTTACCCTTTACTTTCTTTAATAATTTCTTTTAAAAGAAAATAAACTTATTCCAATTGTTGGCTTTGGATGCTTTCCCCACGCATGTTATAAGATACAATTTACCGGAAAAGTTGTAATGTATTCTGGTTTTGCAAGTTAAAAGAAGAAATAATTTTAGCGGCAAAACTCGAAACTCAATGCCCGCTTTTAATTTTCGAAAAAAGTAATGCCGTCAACTGCCGTCTTGGACTACTTATTAATAAAAGAAGGATACTAAACCTTGTTTTTTGTAGATCTTACTGTTTAATTTTTCCAACTGTTTCCGCAATGTTTTCATTTTACTGTAACAACTCTAAAAACAGTAACACAGAAAAAAATATTGTCCGTGTGGCCAAAAGAATTTCATGTCCTTAAAAATAAGAATACAAATTTTGCGCCGTTAGCTTAGAAGAGGCATTTCTCTAATAAAAGTTTTTTGCCATGTTCTAAAAGTTCGACAAACTTTTCAATGAAGTCGTTGTTGTCCTTATAAATTATGATATTGAACTGAAAATGGGTATGCATAACATGTAAAAGAAAAAATTGTTGAACTAAGGTCAACTTGACTTTAATATTGTCAGAAAAAAATCCTTTAAAACTAATGAAATTGTCTGTAAATTTGTTGCAAGTTTTTTTGAATCTTGACCTACAAAGCAAAAATCGTTTACAAATAGGGACATGTTTTATATTTTATTTTAAAGAACGTTTTTTAACTTGAAAACATAGCAACAATTTTCTACTGTCTTGTTTTTAACAGACTTTTTATAGCAAATTATGAAAAAAGTTGATAAAAAGCGACATAAATAAAATTTGCTTCACAGAGTCAAAATACACAAAAAACCCACATTTAAAAGAGAATTGTGTCTTAAAAGAGTCGCTTACTTTAATTCTCGCTTCATTGGCCTCGGAATCAATAACCAAAAATTTTTAAATAGAGACACAATCTTTGGACCGGCTATGCTATTTTTCAGTGTAATTAAGTGCCCTTTCGTTAGTTTTTATGAAGATCCCTTAATTACCTTTGTTTGAATATTTTGAAAACTTAGCTCGTCCCTATCACTTTTTGAGCTTGTAGAAAACCGTAGTTTTTTATATCAATTTGCATGAAATTTGAAAATCTAGAGTAATTTTAGGTTCTAATTTATGGTCTATTTATGGATATTTCAGAAAAATGGTGTGCCAATAGGTCTATAATTTTGGTAATAAGTCCCCATATAGACCCGGTCTGCCTGAGTTTTCTAACTATGGGTTTCATGGAAACCGTAGTTTTTATCGCGATTTTTGAAAATTGGTAAAATATAATGGGCCACAAAACGCCTGTAAACCACAAAAGGGGTTCTTATAAATCTGATCAAGGTCATCGTAGTAGAATCTTTAAATTTCTTTTGGGAAGCGTAAGCTGGGTTGATACTGATCTGCTTAAGGAGAAATATCTGTCATCAAAAACCCCCCTGAAATTCTATATATTAAATCAAGTAACGCCGCTAAACGATTAAGAGTTTTCGGCGAAAAACTATTATATTTGATTTATCGTGGTGGGTATTTAAGATTCGGCCCGGCCGAACTACACTGTATACATAATTTTTTACCCTTTCACGCAACTAACTGTGGTATAGGGTATAAATAAGTTTTGTGCATTTGTATGTAACGCCAAGAAGGAAAAAGTCTGGGACCCATCGTTTAGTATTAACGATCGTCGTTAGAAATTAAATTCTGAGTCGATTTAAGTGATGTCGTCCTGTCTGTACTGTCCGTTGTCCCTGTCTGTTGATGTATTTTTGTGTGCAAAAGTACAGCTCGCAGTTTTAGTCCGATTGTCCTATAAATTTGGTATAGGGTCCTGTTTAAGACTCAAAGACGATCCCTATTGATTTTGGAAAAAATCGGTTCAGATTTTAGATATAGCTGCCAATATATATTTTCCAACCGATCTGGTCATAACCTGGCGTGTTAATATTCAATCCGATCTTTCCCCTAATAAATTCCTACATCCGAATAATTTTATGAGCTCTCGAAAAACTTGCAAAATAATCAGCAAATCGGGTTCAGAATTTTAGATATAGCTCCGCATGATATAGCTTTTCGCCGATTGTACGACTCATTTGCCCACAGAGGCCAAATTTTTCTACCGGATTTTAGTTGAAATTTTTGCAGAGGGAGTATAATTACATTGCTAAAGCTATGCGTGTTAAAATTTGGTTGAAATCGTTCAGATTTAGATATAGCTCCATATATTGCTTTCGCGCGCATTTACACTCATATGACCAGCAGAGGCCCAATTTTTTAACTCCGATTTTAGTTGAAATTTTTGCACAGGGAGTAGAAATTAAGCAATTGTAAAGCCTAATGCGTGCCAAATTTGGATGACATCGGTTCAGATTTAGATTTAGTCTCCCATATATATGTTTTTTCTGAATTTCAAACCAACATTTTTTTCTTGTTAAAATCGCCCACTGCTTTAGTGCGAAAAGTTGTAAAAATTAACTCTAATTTTCCTAAAACTTCTAGTATATATATATCGAGCGATAAATCATAAAATAAACTTTTTGCGAATTTTCCTTAAAATTGCCATCAGATTTAAAAATGTTTCCCATATTTTTTTTACTAAAAATTGTGTGCCACCCTAGTGCATTAGCCCAACTTAAATTTTGAATGTCTATAGATTTATGTAGAAGTCTATCAAAATTCTGTCCAAATCGAGTTGATATTTAAAATGTATGATATTTGAGACAAACCCTTTATATGTAGCCACAACACATATTTGACGGATGTGATATGATGATCGAAAAATTTAGATCGAACAAAGTGGTGCAGGGTAATATATAGTCGGCCCCGCCCGACTTTAGACTTTCCTTACTTGTTATACCCTCCATCATAGGATGGGGGTATATTAACTTTGTCATTCCGTTTGTAACACATCGAAATATTGCTCTAAGACCCCATAAAGTATATTATTATTCTTGGGGTTCGTGGTGAAATTCTGAAGTCGGTCTAGCATGTCCGTCCCGTTCCGTCCGTCCGTCTGTTGAAATCACGCTAACTTCCGAACGAAAAACAAGCTATCGACTTGAAACTTGGCACGAAGTAGTTGTTATCGATGTAAGGGGTCGGATGGTAATTGAAAATGGGCCAATATCGGTCCACTTTTACGTAATAGCACCCCATATAAAGGGACCCATCAGATTTGACTTGTGGAGCTCTAAAGAAGCATAATTTCATCCGATCCGGCTGAAATTTGGTATATGGTGTTGGTATATGGTCTCTAACAACTGCATTGCGAAAAATTGGTCCACATTGTCCAATAATTATATTATAGCCCCATAAATATACCGATCCCAGATTTTGGCTTGCGGAGCCTAAAGAGAAGGGCAAAAAATTTATAACCGATCCGGCTTGAAATTGTGGTACATCGTGTTGGTATATGGTCTCCTAAGCAACCGATCGCCAAAAATTGGTTTTTCAGCATGCGGTCATTAATTATTATATAGCCCCATATAAACCGATCCCAGATTTGCTTGGCGGAGCCTCAAAGAGAAGAAAAATGTCATCCGATCCGGCTGAAATTTTGGTAAACAAATGATGTTGGAATATGTCTGCTAACATACCAATGCAAAAAATTGGTCCCATATCGGTTCCTTAATTATATATTAGCCCCTATAGTAAACCGATCCCCAGATTTGGCTGTGGAGGCCTCTAAGAGAAGCATATTTCT
>PGFW01017449.1:0-2500 GCA_003123925.1 Haematobia irritans | reverse complement strand
CTAATTCAGTCGCATTGTGATATCCACAGTGGTGAACTTCTCTCTATCATTGGATGCTGCCCGAATTCCATGTTAAGCTCAATGATAAGGTACCTCCTTATATAGCCGAGTCCGAACGGCGTTCACATTGCAGTGAAACCACTTTAGAGAGCTTTGAAACGCTCAGAAAATGTCACCAGCATTTAACTGAGAGGGATATCCATACCCGCTGAAGAATTTTTTGGTGTTTGGTCGAAACAAGGGTTTGAACCCACGACGCGGCTGTGTATTGCAAGGCGGCATGCCCTAACCATTGGCACCACGGTGGCTCCCTTTGATACGTAAATCGTAACACCATAATATGTTGTACCAATATTGGTATGCAAACACTTTTTTGGCCCAAAGTCGAAATCAACCATAAAATCTTAGGCCGATTTTGACGCAAGTTTGGCAGCACACTACTAAAATGTTAATTGTAACTCTCAAGAAAACCGGAGTGAAATTCTGACCTGTAGTCTTATGAGTCTAAATTCGGCGAAAGGTATATATTGGAACTATATCTAAAGGTGAGTAGTAAGTTCGAATTTTAAGCCGCTAAAATTGCCATTTTTCAACGGGGTTACTTTTCTTTAATAATTCATTTTGAAGAAAATAAACTTTTTAAATTGTTGCTTTGGATGATTCCCCATAAAGTATTAAAAAAATATTTGCTCAAAAAAAGTAATAATTTTATTCTGCTTTTCCAGATTTATTTTCGATTTTAGCGGCTAAAGGTGGGTACTAAATTCGAGTTTAGCCGCTAAAATCAAAAATAAATCTGCAAAAACAGAGTAAAATTATATCGTCTGGTTGGAAATTTTATTATAACTTGATGGGAAATGATACATTGCAACAATTGAAAATGTTTATTTTCTGTGAAATCAATTACTAAAAGAAAAGTAACCGTGAAAATGAAAAATTTAGCGCGGATAATGCGCAACTTAATAACCGGCCTTAGGGTAAGGACTATGTCGGTTTTCGAGTTGAAAACCACATTTAAATTTTTTCCGCGATATAACTTCGCTTAAATAACCAAAAATTATAATGAAGAACAACTTATTAACTGTAAAGTCTTGCCGAAATCTAGAGGAACAAGAAAACTACGCAATGCAATTGAGTTAATTTGTCTGCTTTAATATTGAACTGTTTCAATAAAGTACCACGTAAAATTTCAACGCGAAAGCGAACATAGTAACTTACACCTTTTAAGCTCAAACTTAATACCCACCTTAGCATAGTAAAAAGAATATCCCAACAAACAAACGTTTGAAAAAATGCTAAAAATTTCAACATTTTCAAAACATTTTTCAAAGGATTAGGGTAAATATTCAAGTTGAGAAATTGTTGAGCAAAATCGCGGTTCTAACAAAACAGACATTACCTCACCAGTGAAATTCAACACATTAAGCAATAATATCTCAAGTGTTATCCTCAAATTGAAATGCATCGCTACTCAATAATTTGTCAAATAATTTTCGATGTGAAGTCAAATTTAAAAATTAAGCATCCGATTGCAATACTTTTCAACCTAAATTTGTATGAAATGATATCTCCACTTCAAAAATTGAAAGTCAAAGTCCAAAATTCTATGCATTTTTGTATAATATATTCATTTTTCAATCAAAATAAATATATATAATAATACACTACACTAACATAATAACTACAATACCGCAATTGATAAAAATAATAATCGTATTAAACATACTCAACAAAAATAAGACAAAAAAAAACAACAAAAACTTTAAATATCTTAACAATTATTACGTAAACACTTTTTGCATTGATAATTCGATTTCGCTTCCCCTTTTGGTGTCATAAAAACCAGCATTAAAAATTTATTAAACATGCGGGCAATTTGAAATTAGGAAACGTACTGGACCGTCGTTGTTTTAGAAATTGATTTCCCAGCAGAAGGAATTCCAGAAAATATCCATTTAAACTGATAATAGCATATGAATTAAAGCTGTAACGATGTGAAATGGCACATTTTCATCCAGAAAAAGTTGTTTGATTTCAACAAATTTGTTGATTTTTAAACATTTTTAATTGGTTGCACTTGTAATGGTTTCTGGAAACTTTTTCTTGTCCGATAAGCCAACTCTATTTTGTCATTGTGCAGCTTCCTTAATGTTTGCAAGAATATAATGGCTCCAAAGGATTTTAGTTTTCTGGCAAAGAGATTTAAAATTAGTGAGCTTCTCTAAAGTGTTTGATTTAATTTTTTCATATGACTGTACCAATATATATAAGACTATTTGAAACAGTTCCAGTTAATTGTCCCACCATTTTTTTCATACGGTCAAGCTTTTTTTAATTGTTTCAAGAACGTGGAATCCTAAATTTAGTTTTCTAGCAAAGAGTATATACATTTAGTGAAAATTCCTTAAAGTTTTATTTCATTTTTTCTTACCTATTTTTTATAAAACTATTTGTTATTTGTCTTTTCCAATTTTTTAATTTCCTTGAATTGACTCTGGAC
>PGFW01017421.1:2546-16562 GCA_003123925.1 Haematobia irritans | reverse complement strand
AGATTCGTTTGCTTAGTTTTTCATAAAGTAGTTGTATAGTCAAGACAAACTTCGATTCCCTCTTCGCTTGAGGAAGAGATTTTACAGGACGCAATTTTGTGTGCAGTTGGTGCATTTTTATTTTTTTATTATAAAAACAACAGAAGACTTATTACAACAACAACAAGAGACTTATCCCGAAAATAAATGTAAATAAAAATGAAACAATGAAAAATGACCGCAAGGCCAGCCGGCGAAAGATTATCTTATAGAAATAAAATTTGCAAAAATTCTATAGGAGATAAAATTTTATGCAAAAAAATTATTTTCTACTAGAAATAAATTTGCAAAAATTTTGTATAGAATATAAAAATGTTGAGCAATGATATTCATATAGAAAGTAAAATTTGACAAAATTTCTATCGAATGATAAGTTTTAAGCAAAACTTTGCCAGTGATAAAAATAATGTTTTACAAATACTTCGATTTATGAACTAAAATTATTGACAAAAGAACATTTTCTATAGAATAAATTTTGACAAAATTTTCTATAGAAATAAAATTTTGACAACGATTTATCTATAGAAATAAAGAATTTTGTACAAAATTTTTATAGAAATAAAATTTTTGAAATAAATGCTCTTTTAAAATAGAATTTAGAAAATTTTTACGACAAAAACATATAGTTTTGATAAAATTTTCTAATAGCAAATAAAATGTTGACCAAAATTTTCTATAGAATAAAATGTTGGCAATTTTCTACAGAAATAAATGTTGACAAAATTTTCTATAAGAAATTAAAATTTTTGACAAAATATTCTAGTAGAAATCATCAATTTTTGGCAGAAATCTGTCCATAAGAAATAAAGTTGGGGGTGAAGAGGAGGTGGGTTCTATATTAGGACAAATAATAATTTTGAAAAATTTTATTAGAAATAAAATTTTGACAAAAATTTTCTATAGAAAGTAAAATGTTGGCAATTTCTGTAGAAATAAAATTTTTGCATAATTTTTCCATACAAATAAAAATGTTGCATAATTTTTTTATACAAATAATATTCTTGCAAAAATTTTCTAGTATTAAAGTAGAAATGTTGACCAAAATTTTCTATAGGAAAGTAAAATTTTGACAAAATTTATCTGTAGAATATACCAAATAAAATTTTGCAAAATTTCTGTAGAAATTAAAATTTTGTCAAAATTTTTCGTCTCAGAAGCTAAAATTGTGCAAAAATTTTTTTATGAATAATAAAATGTTTCTATAGAAATAAAATGTTTGCCAAAATTTTACTTAGAAATAAAATTTTTGACAAAATTTTCTAAGAAACTAAGAATTTTGCTCAAATTTTCTATAAAATAAAGATTTAGCAAATTTTCTATAGCAAATAAAATGATTGATTCAAATTTTCTAATAGAAATAACACATGTTTTGGATAATTTCTATACAAATAAATTTGAATAATTTTTTCTATTACAATAATTATTGCAAAAATATTTCTATAGAATAAAATTTTGCAAAAAATTTTCGTATAAAAATAAAATGTTGACAAATTTTCTTAGAATAAAATTTTGACAACATTTATCTGTAGAAAATATAACAAATAGAAGATTTTGCAAAATTTCTGTAGAATTAATAAATTTGTCCAAAATTTTCTCTAGAAATAAATTTTGCCAAAATTAATGAAAATAAAAAATTTTCTATAGAAATAAATAGAAATAAATTTTGACAAAATTTTCTATTAAATAAAATTTTGGCAAAATTTCTATCAAAAAAAAGTTTTAGCGAATATGTTTTTTTTCAATAAAAAAATATTTTGACAAAAATTTCCTATAGAAATAAACATTTGACACAAATTTCTGAAGAAATCAATTTTGACAAAAATTTTTGCTTATTGAAGAGAGTGCGGAAAATATTTTTTTAAATAAAAGATAAAATTTTAAGAAATTTCTGCGAAGCAAAAAAATATATTTTTTGACAAAATTTTCTTATAGAAAAAAAATGTTGGACATATTTTTTATGGAAATAAAATTTTGTCCTAGAAATAAAATGTAGGACAAATTTTCTATAGAAATAAAATGTAGTTAACATTTTCTATAGAAAAAAAATTTATAAAATTTTCTGTAGAAATAAAAATTTGGCAATAATTTTTTCTAATACAAATAAATTTGCACTAGTTTTTCTATACAAATAATAATTTTGCAAAGATTTTCTACAGTGAGAATACAAATTTACAAAATCTTTCTTCAAAAAAAATGTTGAACAAAATTTTCTATGAAGAAATAAAAATTTAGGGGCGAATTTTCTATAGAAATAAAATGTTGCCAAAATTCTCTAATTAGAAAATAAAATTTTGCAATAATTTTTTCTAATACAATAAAATTCTTGCATAATTTTTTACTACATACACAGAGAGTATTTGCAAACTTTCTGTAGAAGATAAAAATTTTCGCAAATTTTCTAATAAAAATAAAATGTTGACGAAAATTTCTAACTAGAAATAAAATTTTGCATTTAATTTTTTGCAATGAATTGTTTTCTATAAAAATAATATTTTGCAACATTTTCTTATAGATATCAAAATATTGGAAAAATTTTCTATTAAGATAACATGTTGATAATTTTCTATAGAAATAAAATGTTGGGGCCAAATTTTCTATTAAAATAGATGTATGATTTTCTATAGAAATAAAATTTGACAAAATTTTCTATAGAAATAGGGAAATCTGGCAACATTTTCATGGTAGAAATGAAACATTTTTTGTTTGTTGTAATATGAAATAAAAAATTTGCAAAAATTTCCTGGTAGAAATAAAGAATTGCAAAAAATTTTCTATAAAAAATAACAATTTGACAAATTTTTCTATGCAAATAAAATTTTACAGAAATTGTTAATGTAGACAATAAAATTTTTGGCAAACATTTTTTATAGCAAATAAAATTTTGGCTAAAATTTCCTGGTAGAATAAATTTCTGGCAAATATTTTTCTTTAGAAATAAAATATTTGGCAAATTTTCTATACAAATAAAATTTCGGCAAAATTCCTTCTATAAAATTAAAATTTTGGCAAAATTTCTATAAAAAAATAAAATGTTGCCAAATTTTTTCTAATAGAGATAAAATTTGTATAATTTTCTATAACAAATAATATTGTTGCAAAAATTTTCTATAGAAATAAAATTTTGCAAAAAATTTCTATAAAAATGAAATGTATGACTAAATTTTCTAAAACGCAAATAAAGTGTTGTCAAATTTCTCTATGAGAAATAAAATTTTGGTAATAATTTCATGTAGAACTAAAATTTCAAATTGTTTTTATGAAATAAAAATTTGCTAGGAATAAATTTAGTATAAAATTTCTATGAAATACACATTTTTATATATTTTTCTAAAGAAATAAAATTGTGGCAGAATATTGTGTCTATAAATGAAGTCCATTCCATCCATCTGCAGTCCCTATAGGTCTTTGCCCAAATAAATTTGACATCAAGACATTCTTTTCCTCTGTTGGTTAGCTACTCTTGTAGTTGTAGTCAAATGTATGCGTTTTAACTGAAATAGAAAAAACAACACATGCTTAAAGAACCAAAACCAACAATAACAAAACAAAACAAGAGTGGAAAAGAAAGAGGAGCACCTCAAATAAAACGGAACCGCCATGGAAATATCACAATCGATGATTTGATAAAAAACAAGCAGTGGCATAGGAAAAGAGATATTTTTGTTTAGAGTTCTATTTCGCGCATAAGGCCGGCTTATCAATGTAAAACCTTTTTTCCGGAGGGTTCGAAGTGTGGTTTTTGTTGGGTTCAATAAAACTCCTGAATCATATGGCTGGAATAAATTGTTGATAGTTTTTGCTTCAAGTATAGGACCTGCTGCATCCGAGCGACATCGCTCGGTAATCACTACGAAACGTGCGTCCATCCAACCACTCTTGCAGTCTATAGGCTTTCCGCCAAAATAAATTTGACAAACATTCTTTTCCGGTCTGTGGTTAAGTCTACTCTTGTAGTTTGCAATTCATGGTTTAGCTGAAAATAAAAAACAAACCAACATGCCTTAAGAAGAAAAAACCACAATAACAAAACAAAACCAAAATGGAAAAACAGAAGAGAGCACGCTCAAAATAAACCCAGCCCATGTGAATTTCAAATCGATGAAGTTTGACAGTGCATAGGAAAAGAGATATGTTTGTTTCGAGTTTTATTTCGGCATAAGCCGGGCGCTATCAATGTAAAACCTTTTTTCGGAGGGTTCAAGTGTTGGTTTTTGTTGGGCTTCTAATCCAACTGCCTGAATTTAATCTTCTGATAGTGGCTTTTGCTGCAAAGTATAGGATGCTGAATGAGGAAATGTGTAATTACGAACGTCGTCATCAACCATCTTGCAGTCTATAGGGCCTTTTGCCCAAATTAAATTTGACAAACATTCTTTCCTCTGTTGGTTAAGCTACTCTTGTATTTAGTCAATGTATGGTTTTAAGCTGAAGTTAAAAGAACAACAACAAATAAAGCTTTAGCCTAAAAATTTCAACTAAAAGTAAAATTTGCCAAAACTGTCAGAAATAGACATTTCGATACAAATTTCATAATGGAAATAAAATTTGTCAAAAATTTTCTGTAGAAATAAATGTTTGTCAATATTTTCGAATACGGATAAATTTGAAGAAATTTTCTTTAGACAATAAATTTTTGGTAATATTTTTATAAAAATAAATTGTTTTTTATAGAATAAATTTAAAAAAAAAAATTATTTCTGGAAATAAAATGTTGGCAAAACTTTTTATAGAAATAATAAAATTTACAAACTTTTCTATAGAAACTTGGACAAAATTTTCTATAGAATAAAAGTTGGCTAAAAAATTTCACCATAAATAAAATTTTGCCAAAACTGTAGAAATAAAATGGTCGATAAAATTTCAAATATGAAATAAAATTTGTCAAAATTTTCTGTAGAAATAAAAATGTTGGATAAAATTTTCCATGCAGAAATAAATTTCTGACCACAATTTTCCTACTGAAATACAATTTGCAAAAATTTTCTGTAGAAATCAGAATTATTAACAAATTTTCTAATAGAAACTAGAAATTTTGGGACAGCAACGAACGAAAAGTTTTTTGTAAAATTTTCTTATAGAAAAATAAAGTTTGCAAAAAAAAATCGGGAGAAATAAAATTTTGTGTGGGCGCGTCAGAAATTTACCCAAAACCTGATAAGATGTTTTTGGGAAGGGCAAACGAATTCCCAAAATAAACTGTCTATAACAAATACCGTTTAGAACTATCTATTAAAATTGTTCGCGGGGAATCCACTCTATAGAGTAAAGTGCGGAGACAAGTATGGTCTTACATAGGCGAATTTCAGCAAAACTGTATGAATAAAGTGAAACTAAAACTAAAGCGGCATCAGCCTAGTCACAAAAGCCACCACAATTCAAAGGAAAACAGATTAAAACCGGTTGTGCAGAACCGTGAAGTTTCTACAGAATGCGCTTCGCAGGCTATGTGGATAAAAGCAACGCATGGAGCATGCGAACAATGGGGAAAAATTTATTTTTATATATTTATTAAATTTTAATTTTTAATTTTATTTGTTTTGGTTTTAATTTTATTTTTGTTTGGTTTATTTTAATTTAACTTGAAATTCAACATTAAGTACAGCGAATAAAATACTCCTATGTATGTTAAAAACATTTTTCTATAGTGAAAACTATAAACTAAACTTGAATAAGTCCTGCTGTTTTCTTCGGCTTGTTATATATAAGCAAATAAAATTAAAAAGACCGAAGAATATGAAAGAGAGACTTATCAAGTTATAGCGTTTAATAGTTTTCACTATAAGGAATAATGTATTTGAACATAACATAGGAATATTTTATGTGTACTTTAATGTTTAATTAAGTTAAATTAATATTAAACCAAAACAAAAATAAATTAAAACAACAAAATACAAATTAAAATAAAATTTAAAAACTGAAATAATATAAAATAATTTTTTCCACCATTGTCATGCTCCATGCTTGCCTTTTACCAGCATACGCCTGCGACATTTTGTACAAACTGCCAACGTTCTGCAAACGGTTTTAAATCATGTTTTCCTTTGATTGTTGTGCCTTTTGTCCTGACGCTGGCTGATGCGGCTAGTTTAGTTTCAACTTTATTCATACAGTTTTGCCTGAAATTCGCCTATTAAACATACTTGTTGCACTTTAACCTCTAATAGGGTGGATTTGCGACAATTTAAATAGATATTCTACAAGCGGTATTTTGTTATAGACAGCTTATTTGTTGGAATTGGTTTTGCCATTCCCAAAAAACATGCTTAATCAGGTTTTTGGTAAAATTACTGGCCACACAAAATTTTATTTCACCCGATTTTTTTTCAACTTTATTCTATAGGAAAATTTTACAAAAACTTTACGTCTGTTGTGTCCCCAATTTATTTCTATAAAACTTTGTTAAAATACTATTTCTTATAAGAAAATTTTGCCAAATTGTATTTCTATAGAAAATGTGGTCAAAATTTTATTTCTATGGAAAATTTTACCAACATTTTATTTCTACAGAAAATTTTGACAAAATTTTATTTCCATATGAAATTTTATCGAAATTTTATTTCTACAGTTTTGGCCAAAATTTTATATTTTTATGTGAAATTTTTAGGCCAAATTTTTTATTTCTTATCGAAAATTTGGTCAATTTTCTATAGAAAATTGTGTAAATTTTATTTCTATAAAAAGTTTTGCAACTTTTATTTCAAGAAATTTTTTTTTTTAAATTTTTATTTCTATAAAAACAATTTTATTTTTAAAAAAATATTACCAAATTTTATTTCTAAAGAAAATTTCTCAAAATTTTATCCTAGTTCGAAAATAATTGGCCACATTTTATTTCTACAGAAAATTTTGACAAATTTATATTCCATATGAAATTTATCGAATGTGTATTTCTACAGTTTGGAAAATTTTATTTTTAGTGTGAATTTTAGCATAAACTTTATTTTGTTGTTGATTTTTTATTTCAGCCTTAAAACTGCATAAATCATTGACTGAAACTACAAGAGTAGCTTAACCAATCCAGAGGAAAAGAAATGTTTTGTTCAATTCTATTTGGCCAAAGCCCTATACGACTGGCAAAGATTGGTTGGATGGACGCCACGTTTCGTAATTTACCACATTCTCATCAGCATCCTATACTATGCAAGAAAACTATCAACCAAATTATCAGAAATAAATGTCAGGCAGTTTATTAAACCAACAAAAACCACACTTGAAACGCCTGCCGAAAAAATGGTTTTACATTGTTTTATAGCCGGCTTGTATGCCGACATAAACTCGAAACAAACAAATATCTCTTTTCCTATGCCAACTGTCAAATCATCGATTTGAATTCACATGGTGGGGTTTATTTGAGCGTGCCTCCTCTTCTTTTTCTTGTTTGTTTTGTTATGTTGGTTTTGTTCTTTAAGCATTGTTTGCTTTTTTTATTTCGAGCTTTAAAACCATACATTGACTAAACTACAAAGTGAGCTTAACAACAGCAGGAAAAGAATGTTTTGTTCAATTAATTTGCAAAGGCTTATAGACTGCAAGTGGTTGGGATGGAACGCAACGTTTCGTAATTACCACATTCCTCATCAGATCACTATACTTGCAGCGACAACTATCAACCAATTTCAGAATAATTCAGGCAGTTTAATCTAAACCCAACCAAAAACCACACTTGAACCTCCGAAAAAGAGTTTTACATTGGATAGCCGGCTTATGCCGAAATAAACTCGAACAAAACATATCTCTTTTTCCTATGCCTACTGTCAAATCTATCGATTTGAATCTCACATGGCTGGGTTTATATTTTGAGCGTGCCTCCTCTTCTTTTTCGCCATTTGTTTTTTTTGTTTTGTTAATTGTTGTTTTTTTCTTTAAGCATTGTTTGTTGTTTTTTTATTTCACTTAAACCATACTTGACTAAACTACAGAGTAGGCTTTAACCAACAGAGGTAGATGTTTGTCAAATTATATTTGGCAAGCCCTCTAGACTGCAAGGATGGTTGATGGACTTTATCCTTCTTATAGAAAATATTGCCACAGATTTTATTTCTTTAGAAAATATATAAAATATTAATTCTATACGAAAATTTTTAACTAAATTTTATTCCTAAGATCAAAATTTTATTTCTATAAACAATTATTGTCAAAAATTTAAGTTCTACAGAAATTTTACGCGAAAAATTTTTTATTTCTATAGAAAATTGTTGACGAACATTTTATTTCTTTAGAAAATTTAGTACATCTTTAATTTTATAGAAATTTTTGGCAAAAAATTTTATTTCATAATAGAAAATTTTGCAAATATTATTTGTATAGACAAAATTCTACAAAAATTTTATTTCTAATATGAAAAATTTGGTCAACATTTTTATTTTTATAGAAAAATTTTGCCAAAATTTTAATTTCTAATAGAGACCAGTTTGCCAGAAATTTTATTTGTATAGAAAATTTTGCCAAATTTTATTCTAAACGAAAATCTTTGGCCAAAATTTATTTCTACAGAAAATTTTACGCAAAATTTTATTTGTATAGAAAATGTGCCAAAATTTTATTTTACATAAATTTGTCAAAATTTACTTTCTATAGAAATTTTCTGTCAACCAATTTTATTTAACAAAAATTTTGCAAAATTTTTATTCTAACAGAAAATATGGTTTTTGCAAATTTTTATTATTTTCTACAAAACAAAATTGTTAATTTCTAACAGAAAATGTGCAAAAAAATTCGTTTAATTTCTTAGAAAATTTTGTCAAAGGATTTTATTTCTTATAGAAAATTTTATCAACAATTTCTATTTAACTAGGAAAATTTTGCCAAAATTAAATTTTCTATAGAAGAAATTTTATCAACTATTCTTTATTTAATAGAAAATTTTTCCAAGAATTTTATATCTATAGAAAATTTGCAAAAATATTATTTTTCAATAAGAAATTATGCAAAAAAATTAGGTCAAAATTTATATTCTATAGACACAATTTTGTCAACTATTTTTATTTTTATAGAAATGTTGCAAATTTATTTCTACAAGAAAAAGTTTGCAAAATATCTTTGTCATAGAAAAAATGTATGCAAATTTTTATTTGTAATAGAAAAATTATGCAAAACTTTATTCTCTATAGAAAATTTGTCAACATTTTATTTTATAGAAAATTTGCTAAATGTTTATTTCCTATAAGAAAATTTTGTCAACTTTTTGTGTTTTTTATAGAAAATTTTTGTAAAATTTATTTCTAATAGAACAATCTGTCTGCAAAATAAATATTTGTATAGAAAAACTATGCAAAATTTTATTTGTATAGAAAATTATTGCCAAATTTTTATTTCTACAGAAAATTTTATAAATTTTTTTCTATAAGAAAATCGTTAAAATACATTTTATTTCTATAAAATTTTGTCTACATTTTATTTCTAGACAAAATTTTAATTTCCTAAAAAATTGTCAAAATTTTATTTCCTATAGAAAAATCTTTGTCAAAAAATATATTTTTTGTCGAAAATTTCTAAAATTTTAATTTTTATAAAATAATATTTCGACCACTTTTTTTTTCAATAATGAAATTTGATCAAAATTTATTTCTTCAGAAAATGTTTGTCAATTTATTTCTACTACGAAAATTTTGTAAAAAAATATTCTTTTTTAATGAAAATCTTCGCATAAAACCTTTTTTTTTTGGATTGAGAAAAATTTTTGCCAAAAATTTTAATTTTAATAGAAATTTTGATCAAAATTTCTATTTCTATTTTATTTCTATGAAATGTTATTTTCATAGGAAAATTTTTTTGCAAAATTTTACTTCTTAGAAAACATTTGACACAATTTTTCTAATTTCACGAAAATTTTCCAAAATATATTGTATAGTTTCTACAGAAAATGTTGTCAAAATTATTTCATAGAAAATTTTTGTCACATTCTATTCTTTATAGAAAATTTTTGGAAAATTTTAATTTCCTATACGAAAATTTTTGCAAATATCTTTGTATAAAAAAATTAATTCAAAATTTTATTGTATAAGAAAATTAATCCAAAATTTATTTCTATACGAAATTGATCCAACATTTTATTTCTATAGAAAATTTGACTAAATATTTATTTTTATAAGAAAATTTTGACAAAATTTTATTTCTTAGAAATTTTGTCAAAATTTTATTTTCTACTATAAAAAATTTTGCAAAATTATTTCTATATGAAAATTTTATTTTTCATAAAAATTTTGCGCAGCAATTGTTACTTCTAGAGAATTTTGACAAAATTTATTTCTACAGAAAATTTTTGCCAAAAATTTAATTTGTACTATTTCTACAGAAATTTTGTCAAATGTTTAATTTCTATACGAAAATTTTGTCAAGCATTTTATTTTATTAGAAAATTTTTGCAAAATATTATCTTGTAATAAAAAAATTATGGCAACATTTAATTGTAGGAAAAATTAATGCAAAATTGTTATTTCTACACGACAAATTTTCGCAAAATGTTTATTCTATAGAAAATTTTGTCAAATTCTTATTTCTAAAATAAATTTTGTCAAAACTATTATTTTCTATAGAACAATTTTTATCCAAACAGCTTTATTGTTCTATAGGAAATTTTGCCAAAATTGTAATTCTATAGAATATTTTGTCAAAATTTTATTCATAAGAAAATTTGTCCAACATTTTATTTCTGTAGAAAATTTTGCCAACAGTTTATTTCTATAGAAATTTTGTCAACGATGTTTATTTCTAATAGAAAATTTTATCAAACTATATTTTTTGTCGCAAAATTTTTCTTAAAATGTTATTCTTTAGTACAAGAATTAATTTCAAATTCTGAATTTTCTATAAAAATTTGTGTCAGAAAATTTATTTCCTATAGAAAATGGTGTGTCAAATTTTATTATCTGATAGGAGAAATTTGTCAAAAGTATTTATTCTAAACATATGTCATAAAAATATATACTTATGTCAACAATTTAATTATAAATTTTTGTCAAATATTATTTTTAGTGGAAAGTTTTGCTAAAACTTTACTTTTCGATAGAAAATTTTTGTCAAAATTTTAATTTCTATAGAATAGTCTTGCTGCCAAACATTATTAGTATTTATACAAAATTTTTGCAAAATCTTTATTTAGCTATAGGAATAATATTTTAGTATTGAAGAAAATTTTATACTTCTATAGAAAAATTGTTTTGCAAAATTTTATTTCTATAGAGAAATTTTCGCCGAGCACTTTGGTTTTCTCATTGATTTTCCATTTTTATTTAATTTAATTTTGCGATTAAGTCTCTGTGTAGAGTTGTTAAGTCTTCCTGTGTTTTATAAATAGAATAAAAATGCAAAATGCCCAATATGAAATAATTTTATCCGCCAAGCGAAGAGAGGACAAGTCTGAAAGTTTGTCTTAACCATTACGAAACTTGTATGAAAAACTAGTCAAAACGAATCTAGAAAAAACGAATAACATGACTGTGTCTTTGCTTAAAGCAATTATGCTACTTGGCAATATGTAAAATTTATTTAACATTATTTCACCTTAATGAATTTGCATATATCCAGAGAGATAGAAACAATTTTATATTAAATGCCTAAATTTAAAACTTCAATGTTTATAAAAAATTGTTTCTACTATTTTTATATTTATGTTATCTAAAATTTTGCCTCTTCATAAAAAAACGAAAAAAATTCCTTGAAGGCCCTCATGCCATTGAGTTCATATATCCTTTTTAATTTGTAACGAAGATTAATTCCACCAAAGCTAACCCATTTTATTTCAATCAATATGCCACTCATGTCGAAGAGTTAATAAAGAGTAATTTTTCTGTTACCATTCCTCAATCACATTTTCGTAAAGAAAATCTAATGAATCCTCGTGATCCATATTCCGTTTTCGTCCACTAATGTGATTATTAATATTTCCCATCAAACGGATGGTTACAATTTGAATATCGAAAAAAAAAGAATTATTGATTCTGAACAACGAAGCAGATAATAAGGCCATTAAATGTACAGACCACAAATATGTTTCCTTTTACAAACAAAGAATAATGTTTATGGGATACACTTGAGAAAAAGTTGATCGACCTTTTTAATTAGTTTTTTTCTTTTGTATGTTTCCTGTGTAGATAAAATGGCATTCCCCTCCCCGACTGTACTGGATTCACATACTAGGTTATAGATTGCCCGCAACATGTTTGCTAACGTTAAAGTTTAAATTCTAAGCAACTTCTTCAGTTTAATACTAAATTTATTTCTAATATCCCCTTGACAAAAGTGCGAATGCTGCTCGCATTAGGGCATAACTGCAGACCCACCAACCTAACCCGCATACTTCGTCGACACCTTTTGTAACTCAAAGTCCTAGAAAATTATTACTAAAGTTTCTGTGTTGGAATCATACTCTAATAACTGATTAGAGTTCTGACTGCTGTAAATAAACAGCACACATATACCAAGATGCTCCTTTTTCTAATTTCTTTATTATACGTAGCAAGTTACCTTAGTGCACTTTCACCTGGGAGATTGTTTGGAAAAGCAACCTAGACAATGAAAAGTGAAATTTTATCGTATCAAAAGATGAAAAAACAACAAACACACAACAACAACATAAACACGAAAATCCTCCCAAACTTGTGTCACAAGGTCTAGCTAAATACAGAGGCAACGGACCCCTTAAATCGATATAACTCAACACATACTATAAAACATGAACCAAAATGCCACACAAGTTGAGAAAGAGAGTGATAGAAAAAAACGAAATGCATGCTGTGTCTTTGTTAAAGCAATATCTACTTTGGAAATATGTAAATTATTTACATTATTTCACTTAATGGAATTTGCATATTTCATAGAGAGATAGAAACAATTTTATATAAATGTAAATTAAATACATTTATATAAAATTGTTTCTACTTTTTTATTTTATTTATTCTAAAATTTTTGCTCTTCATAAAAAACGAAAAAAATTCTTGGAAGACCAACATGGCCATTTGAGTTCATATCCGTTTTTAATTTTGTGAACGAAGGTTAATTCACCAAATAACCATTTTATTTCAATCTATATGCCACTCATGTCGAAGAAGTTAATAAGAGTATTTTTCTGTTCCATTCCTATTCATTTTCGTAAAGAAAATCCTAATGATCCCTGTGATCCATTTCCTTTTTCGTCCACAATTGATTTTAATTTCCCCATCAAACGGATGTTTACAATTTGAATATCGAAAAAAAAAATTATTTTGATTTGAACAACAAGCAGATAATAGGCCATTAAATGTACAACACAAATATGTTTCCTTTTACAAACAAAGATAATGTTTATGGGATACACTGTGAGAAAAAGTTGATCGACCTTTTTAATTAGTTTTTGTTCTTGTTGTATGTTTCTGTGTAATAAAATGGATTCCCCTCGCCCGACTGTTACTGGATTCACAATACTAGGTTATAGATTGCCCGCAACAATGTTTTGCCTATACGTTAAATTTAAATTCTAAGCAAACTTATGTTTAATTAAATTTCATTTCAATATCCGACGAGACAAGTGCGAATGCTGTTCGCATTAGGGCATAACGCAGACAACCACCAACTAACCCGATCACTATCGTGACACCGTTTTGTAACTCAAAGTCCTAGAAAATATATTTAAAGTTATCTTAGTGTGGAAATCATACTCTAGAATACTGATTAAGGAGTTCTGAATGCTGTAGTAAACAAGCAACATATCCAAATGCTCCTTTTTTACATTTCTTTGATTATAGTAGCAAGATTCCTGTAGTCACTTTTCACTGGGGATTGTTGGAAAAAGCAACCTAGACAATGAAGAGTGAAATTTTGATCGTATCAGAAATGAAAAAAAAAACGACAATCAACAAACAACAACTAAACAAAAATCCTCCCAAACTTGTTCACAAGGTCTAGCTACAATACAAGGCAACGGACCCCTTAAATCGATATAACTCAACACATACATATAAAACATGAACCAAATGCCACAGTTGAGAAAGAGAGTGATAG